>JAAGKR010006304.1:0-43942 GCA_011419295.1 Clarias macrocephalus | reverse complement strand
GTAAACACAAATAGTACATTTAATGCTTATCCTGTTCCACTGAGCAGATTTCTGACATACTTTTGCTCAAATAAGGTTTAATGAACTGTAATGTAAAATTGTTTTACTGCAGGATTTGGGACTTGCACAGAACGCAGCAACAAACACGAAGACTCCGGTTCCACTGGGTTCACTGTCTCATCAAATCTATCGAATGATGTGTGCACGTGGCTATACCAACAAGGACTTCTCCTCTGTCTTCCAGTTCCTGCGTGAGGAGGAGGGACAATAGGGGATTACACTCACTGTTGTGCCCTAACCTTTTTCTCCTGCCTCACCAAAACCTGGCAAGAGCAATGTTTGCACATAATGCAGCATTGACCCGTGTGATCTCAAAGACTTCAAGTCTTTGAAGTTGAATGAGTGAATGAGTAGAACACAGGAAGTGAATATAAAGTTTAAAATGTTCATCCTTGCTTTGGAATCATGTTACCTGTTTGGACCTGCCCTGTAAAAACCATGTTCCATGTTTAATTCTTGACACTGTGAATCTAAGGCAGATGTTGCTTTTGTTTATCAGAGTCTGTGGTGGTGTGTCCTGTAGACTGACTTTCAGTTATATATGTGGTCATGTCGGAATTGCTTTTATGGTTTCAGCTCAAGGAGCTCACAGCAGCTGCAACAAGGAAGTGGCAAGTTTAGACTCTACTAAATAAAAACACTCCTTTTCTCAAACTAGCTGAGAATACAACACGTATTATCTTATAGTTCACACTTGTAGCACTTATTACTTTTTTCATGGTCATTAGTAATGTTTTGTAGTTTTATTTCCTGCGTTATTGCTGTCATGTTTAACAGGTTTGCGGTGGTGTCTATGTGTCATAAATCTTATGTCTCCTACTCTGAAATTAAAGCAAAGAACAATCTGGTCTGACAATGAAAGATGGTTTCCTCTAACTGACGCTTAAATTTCTGGCTAACACTCTCTATAACCAACTCTAAAAGAACTATTTCTCATGTTTTTTTTTTGTTTGTTTGTTTTTTTTTTATCTACTTGGTCAGTGTCCTAATTGACAGTGCCATAATGGGATAAAAAAAAAAACACACATCTGGATACTTTATACATTAAAGGTTTGAATATTTGTACCAATGAACCAAAAAAAAAAAAGGTATTTATATAAATTATATAACATTTATTTAGCCTCTGTTCTCGCGTTGTGTGCGCGAATACAGACTTTTTCATCTCCTGTATATCGGACAAATTAATGAAAACATTTATTGGTCCGTTTAAAGGCCTATATGTCTGTCAGTCTAAGTTGTTTTGATTCTGATTTTAATTACCGGTTTGTCTCACTGTGTGCAGTGTGAACCCGAATTATGCACTTTCCGTTTTGTGTGATTTAAGGTTAGGAAAATAGAATAAAAAGCGTGAAAGCTCCCGCCCATTACGTGGAAGCTGTTCGGCAAATGAAAGCGTGATTATGGCAGTCCTGAGTTTCGAAATATGAAAATATAAATCAAGAGGTAGTTATCGATTAGCCTACGTTTAAAACTCCAAACATAAGCAATATTTTTAACAAGTCCTTTTCAATTTGTAATGATCCTGAAAGTTTAGTTTAAATACCAACGCCCCCTCGTCATTGAGCCGCCTGTTAATTGGTTCCAGGTAGCAGATAAACAGACCTACATCCTTTTCCCTGTCACAACAGTAGGGAATGCGGGAAAGGTTATAATGTCTAAATTGTAACTGTGGAGACAGGATAATTATAACTCTTCAACTATTTACTGTTTTCTTTTCCATGGTCAATTTTACATGACAAATTAAAGTCAAGCCAAAAACAGTATGTCATTGACTGTCGTGCAATGTTTTCCATATTTTACTAATCTTCCAACACCCTCTCATTTGATCCCTTTCACTTTCTTTTCTCTCATCAAAGTTAGATTATTTGATTCGAGCTATTTACGTTACGATAATAAACGATAATACGATAATAAACGCTACTGAGCGTTTTTATTTAACAAATTAAATCAATTACCAATAACATGCTTGTTACATTCTGCCTGGGCCGAATGTAACTTTTTTTTTTTTTTTTGCCTTCTGCCTTTTAAAACGATTAATTTGGTAAATATAAACTCAGTGGCGTGTAATCGGAATAATCAGAAACCAATTACTGGGTTTGTCTATGTGCTCCAAGCAGAAAATAAATGATCTGAAATTGCATGCAATTTATTTTTCTTAATATAAATAGAAATTTACTACTTTGTTTAACCGACTTAAATTTCTCAAGATATTATGTAGATAAAACACCTTTTCCACGTGTTGGCCAACTAGTTAAATAATGTTAGCCTGCTTAGCAAAAGAACTCCAGGTACATCTATCAGGGAGAAATGTGATTGAAGTAAAGTGAAGGAAAAGTTGTAAATTAGATTACATTTCTTACATTTCTTGTATTAATTGTATTGTTATTAAGATAATAATATTAGTGTTAGTATATCTTAATATCGCAATTGTTAACTTTTACGCTAGTTCTCTGTAACCTTACTGGTCCAAGTTATTTAGTATATGATTTCAGTATGTACTCTGACTGAAGGATCATGTTTTAGTCAGGTGAAGCTGCTCCACAAGTTGTTTTGTAGAGAAAAGTAATTACTTGATACTTTTTTGTCTCTCCCTGTCTGTCTGTCTCTCTAAAAAGCTGCTCTTGCGACACACTGTTTGGATTAGCTGGATTTGTCTATATTGTACATAGGGCTTCCAATCTGACCCCATTTTAGAGTGAAAATACATGAAACTACAATGCGCATTGAACTATAATCAGACATAATAAACATGCAGCGTATACTATGGTATAAACTACAAAACAATAATCATGAATATTCATTTCACCCTTTATTTCCCTCTTTCTTCAGCTCAAGCAAATGGGAACGGCAACGAGCGTATGGAGGACACACTGCCGTAAAACTGGCATTTCCATCGTATTTTGTAGATGATGTAACCAATTTTCCACTGACTGGGTTTTGAGATTGAAAAGACAGTCCATCTGTGCGAGGGACATAACATGTTTTCATGCATAAATCTGTAAATGTTAGTTTGTCAATATTCTACACAACAAGTGCACTGTAAAGATTGGAAAGACAAACCCAAACAGGCTTAACGGGAACTCCCACTCTCCTTTCATTTTGTCACCTTTGCACACTCCTTGCATACCACCAATGCCTCACACACACACACACACACACACAAACCCAGACAGACAGTGGAGAGCGAGAGACAAAGAGCTCTATTTATTTGGACTAGCAAAGAAGACAGACATTATATTCAAAATACCACTCAATTTTACTAAATCGACTACACAAACGGTTCCCTAAAACAATAGATAAAATATAAACAAATAAAAACTGGTTGTTTATGCTTCCACTTTCGTTGTAATTCCATACATTCCATACACCAACCGTTGAAAAAAAAAAGAATCAGAAAAAAAAAAACTTTAAATTTTTAACGCGTTTTCCTTCACATTGCTTTTTATTAGTTTATTTTCAATTGTGTAATTATTTTTTAATGCTGGGCATGCGGTTTTATTTTTTTCACTGGTGATCACATATAATTCACATAACGTTTTTCGTTTCAGGTATTTCGCATGCAAGGCATAGTATTGTGAAATGCACCTTCACGCGTTTTTATATCATACTCATTACTGTACATTTTAATCGCATTTCAATGTGTGTGATTTCCCGTATCATAAAGGCGAGCATATATACGATAATAATAATAATAATAATAATAATAATAATAATAATAATAATATAATGATTATTATTGTTGTTATTCGTGTTTATTTTTTTTATTTTTTTTGGTTGACCTTTGTCTTTGTTATTTATCTGTCATAATGTTAATAAAAGGCAAGCAAACCAGCTTGCCTTTGCACTGTGTCAGTTGGTCAGTTGGATAGGTTCCTTTTTTAGTACTTAATGTTGGTTTTCCTCCGGTTACATACCCCTTCTTATGAGAACAATCATGGAATAACAAGTTAACTAGTCTCACCGTGAATACAAGCAAAACAAACAAAATTTAAGGGACGTTACGTCATACAGCAGAAGTCTAAATGAATCGCTAACTAGAGCTCTGTAGGGATTAAACATTCTCCTTCGGCGAAGCTTTTGACTTTAACAGTAGTGATGTCTAGTGCATTCGATCGGTTGCAGGCTTGAAGTTATGATAAAACTTAAAAAGTTGTTACAAAATAATGTGCTACTTATTTCGACGAATTATAATTGTATAGCTGCCGGTGTACTTTTCCAAAATTATTGTCAGTTAATTTATGTGCGCAAATCCAACAGCACTGTAGAGAATTTAGCAGTCTCAACTAGATTGCTCTAATAACTACGTCTTCTCAAGTTCAAAACCAGTGTTAACGGGAATGGTTTGGTACCTGTAGAAATAGCCCATGCTTACAGTTCCTGTGCATAAAGTTTTCAGTGGGATGTCGATTACAATGTTACAATCTCCAGTGTTGCACCAACAAAATAAAACTCTCTCTCTCTCTCTCTCTCTCTCTCACACACACACACACACACACACACACACACACACACACACACACACACACACACACACACAAGAAAGATCTAAGCCTGTATAGAGAACCACACAGAGGTTCTAATGCCAGATGTCACATGATCACAAGACAAACCCATAAAAACTCCATTAAGCTAGGAGGCCTAAGTGCTGCCTTATCTGGCTGACAGTTCTTCCAAACAGAGCTTTGTGCTGGGTTTCGCCTACACTCTGCTTAACCACTGTTCATTTGAATTGCTTTACTCAGTACTTTATGGTTAGTTTGTTTCTAGATGACCTTCTTCGTGCCATTCAGTGTTGCCTATGGTACATCAGCCCCCAGAGCTTTGATTCAGATAAGACTATGAAATCAAATACACCAGAGCAATTAAAACGACAGAATAAAAATGTCTAGGGCGTTACCTAGTCTTTTATTCTTATGGTTTCTTTGTGTTTGTCACTGAAACCTGATTAATAGTAAGCAGCTTTGTAGAGGATTAGTAATGCTGAAAATTGGTAAAACTCGAATAATTTTGATACTGAAACGCAACGTCAGGTATTAAGTATGATTAACATCTGTAAAATATATATATATAAAGTATATCACAATACACTCAAGCTAGGTTTTGTTTACATCAGCCATAGATTATGAATACCTTATTTCTTTTAAAAAATATCTCTGCCTATGATGACAAATATCTTTTAGAACTAAATGACATCAAAATATTTTGATCATACAAGACAAAAATACCTATTCGTTGGCATTTGTGTCATTTAACAAATTATTACATTTCTGATTGTGTAGTTAGGAACTCATTATTTTACTCAGAAATTATTATTTTGCTTTAAAACAGTAGATAGTAAAAAAAAAAAAAAAGAAGAAAAAAAGAAAAAGCCAAATATTCGAAGTCAAATACACAGTAATTTTAATTTTCTTATCTAGTGTAATGTATTCTAACTAACGACTCTTAAAATTGGTCTTAATTAATAATTAATTTTTAAACATATTTGCTTTAAACATACTCACCACTGACCGGCTTAAACAGCTGTTCTTTAACGGTGTGTATTTTCACTCACAGCTCAGGCTGCACATGTGCTAATAAGTACTTTGAATTATTGAGCTCTACCTGCAGCTTGCTGCATTTAACTATATTGACGGGAAATTCTAAGTTATGTAAGATGCGTATATAGTGCATTCTTTAATTAACGGTTGACATGTATGTTAGCAATTATTAATGAACGTTTTATTTCCCACAAGAAAACCCATTTAAACGGTCGATGTGATGAAATTCAAGTTAATAATGTTAGCTACTTAAACGTAATAATCATTTATTTGTTTATTTATTTAATTTTAATTAAATTTAATTTAATTTATTTGACCTACCTGTACCATAACAAAATGGTACCCATGTTATTGAGCAATCAGACAATTCTTTGAAAAATCTAAAAAAATATAAATTCAATATAAATACAAAAAAAAAACACATAATATATTCCAACTTTGTTAGACAAAAATAAAAAAGAACACCCAGATTATAACTCCCATTTTGCACTGTATTAGTGCATTTTTGCTTATCAATATCAGTGTCCTATGTGCTTTACTGTTGTTTATATACTATGACTCATCAAAGTTGGCGTTCAATTCTGTTCACTCGTTCACTTCCTCTTCTAGCTGATCATGAAACCCAAATGGGTGGGGATGCTTTGATTAAATATCGAATTTAATATAATAAGAGTCTATGTGGGTTATGAATGACAAAGAGGCTTGTTATTCTAAGGACACGAAAAGGAGGTATTATTTGTCAATCGGCTATTCTTGTTACATTTTATTCAGTATAAGCCATAAATCATTTTTGTGGTCCTAGTTATCAAAGTCAGAAGTGTCTGGTATTGTCAGAAACGTACTTGGAATCTTTTCAGGAACAATAAAGCCCTTCGCAGAAAATTCCTACAAAAAGCCCAATGTTAAACACATTGTTTAAAGATAAAACCGTTGCTTTAGTACAAGTGCTGTTGTTCATAATAACTTATTCATTACAATTATGAATGTTGTTATGATCATGATTATTATTAGTAGTAACAACAACAAATAATAATAAAAATTTTAATTTGTTCGAACACAGTTTGTTTTGTATATTATTATTATTATTATTATTATTATTATTATTATTATTATTATTATTATTATTATTACCAGCAGCAGCAGCAGCAGCAGTAGTAGTAGTAGTAGTAGTTAGTAGATAGGATTTATCTATCAAATCCTCCCGCTCGCTCTATCAATCCATTTACATTATTATCTAGATGTATTTAAACAGGGAAGCATTGCTTAGTTGTTCATATTAATGCACACGAAAGCTAAGTAAATTTAAACCAACAGATGGCCTACTAGGGAGCTGTTTACTTTAAATGTTTTTCATTACAATGCGTAATGTAACAGTCTGCAAAGGGTTTGCTCTCACTTTCAGTATAACTTATTAACGTCTTTAAAAATAAGTAGCCCTAATCCGATTTAGACAAACGCACTTCTCCTTTTGGCTGAAAAAAAATACCATTAATGCTAATTTATCTGATTGTCCTAATTTAAAAATATTATATATGTGCAGCTATATATATTTAATGCAGCTATCTGCTGACTTAAGAAAATAAGAAAAGTTGTAATGAAATGCCAAAATCAATAAAGAAGCTATACTCAAGAATATGTTAAAGCTCAAAGTATAAACGCTGGCTAATGAGATAATACTTTTTCTGTTTTCTGGCACTTAAACTTCTACCAAGATATCAAAAAGCAACCAGTTTTTTTTCCCTATGTAGTGGCTTACAGGCATCTTTATTTTCATGCTGAGATGTCCTACAGTGTCTGCTCTTAAAGAAACATGGCTCCGTCGCTTCTTCTTAATCGTTTAATTAAGAGTGTCTGATTTTAACTTTTATAGAAAAATAACCGAAATTTAATTACCCAAATATATTGCAAATATTTACCTTTTACAAATCGATAAAAACTATCCCAAATATATTACCACATCCTACTACTTTGGGGTTACTGAGTCGTTAAAAAAAACGAACTTGAAGAAAATAGGTCTTGAATGGCACATCCAGGGTTCAGTGCGAATTATGATTAAGCCGCGTTCAAACTCAAATGTTGGGCGCATATGAGCTTACTTATTTGTGATACTGAAAATGATCATATTTTTAATCTTGCTATATTAAATGGGGGGGAAACAGCATAGTGAAATATAAGGGGGGAAACAGCATATGACGTCTGTGGTCCATATTGGGGTGCTCAGGAAAGTGTTGACTGCCAACAAAACTACTCCTAGCTCATTTAAAGAACAGTAATAAATGGAACCAGGGTTTTTGTTATTCTTGCTCACAACGCTAAACAAGGTTATGATTAGAGCAATATTAGGTCAATTCAGTAGCATATTCTAGGAGGCATTGGAAACATTTACATTTTGGCTTTAATACGTATTATTATTATTATTATTATTATTAGTAGTAGTAGTAGTAGTAGTAGTAGTAGTAGTAGTAGTACGATTAGTATAGGCGATTGCAGTAGTAGCTCCACAACACTTTTTTTTATAATAATAATAATAATAATAGTTACAAATATTACGGTATATGTTTAAATGAAAGTGGTGCTGGACAACTTACTGTAAGTCTTTTCTCTTCAGTTTCACTTCAAATTTCTAATAATGAAGGAGAACTTGATGTCTGTGTACTTGTGATAAACATTTGTTTCGAAAAACAATTACTGTCGGCTTCAAAATAAAACAATTCGGTTGTGTAGATTTTCTTTCAGACGACTAATTAAAACCCTCTTTATCACATCCCAACTGCATTTCGTGTTCTCCTTTGTCTCGCTGCAGATAGTGCTTCTCATACCTCAACAAAGTTGGCTCAATGGTCTGAAGAAAATTTTTTTAAATCCAGCTGCAAAAAAACAAACAAACAAAAAAAAAAAAAAAACACACACACAGACACACATCAGTACCTGTTTTCATCCCCCTGTTTTTTTTTTTACAATGCTGAGAGAGATGTGTGGTCGTTTCCTGTCAGACGGTCAAAGGCTTCAGTGACACGGAAAGCGCCTTGGCTAGACTGCAACTTTCAACTTGACCTTGGCCTCCAGCCGTGCCTAAAGTCTTAAGGAGACTAGCCCTGCCAAATTCTGGGCAGAATACGGCAAATTCTTAAAATGCACAGTTCACTAGGTGAATGTGATTGCTGTAGCCTATGTGACAATTTTACACAGAGTTCCGCCACTTTCTTTGATTTGCCCTCGCCTTTGGCCATATATTTTCTGCCACAAGCTTCGAATCATCATAGTGGCATTAATTGAAAACCTTTTAAAACCGCTTTAGCTGGCCATTTTATTTTTCATTAATGCATGTCTGGTTTTATCCGTTGATTTTACAGGAAATTGCCCATAGATTTCCATAACGTGTTGGCAGAAACGAGGACTATAACAAAGTGCTAAATGTGTAACAATGGTCTATAATCGTCATGTATCATCAGAATATTATGCTGCAAATCATCAACATTTTTCTTTACTGAGAAAGAACATTAGCATCTAACCAGGCAGTGAGTTGATGAAACGACGAAAATCCGACATTGCTCATGAACCTGAAACGCTGGTTATTTATACATGTTCAGGTGGTCTTCATAGGTTTTTAAAATAACACTTGCAAAAATAGTTAACCAAATTTATTACATTAAGTAAAATAAAGTCATATTTGTTTAATTCATTATTACTCTCGAACTATAAGAAAATATATTTTCCGAATTTTATTAGCCCGACACTTGATTTTTAGTCAAACACCAAACTTCACAGATAATTAGTCTCTCTTCTTTATCTCAGTTCAGCTGTGAAAAAAAAATCATGCCCATGCTTTGCATTATCTCCTGCCTTGCACCCTTATCGTCCTGTTTTGCATATCACGTGCTTTCCTTTGTCCAATAACCGTTCGCGTTTGGTTTGCACGGGCGCGTGAGCGTCGCTTTACTCTCTCAAGTTCACCGTCGCATTTTTTCAGTCGTGGGGATTCCTGAACGAGCTGGAAAAGGCTCAATGTTGGTCGTGCTATGACAGCGTCTCTGCTCCTCCATTCCCGCTGGATCGAGCCGGTGATGTTTCTCTGTGACAGCGGCTGCTCAGACGACGTGAGCAAGAACATGGAGGGATTCGTGGGAGGCAATTTCTCCGCCAACCAGTGCCGGAATCTCGTGGCCCACCCGACTTCTCTTGCTCCTGGTGCGCCCTATGGATCGAGTGAAGTGCCTGTAACTGGAGTGACGGAACCTGTCAAGCAGTGTAACCCGTGCTCGGCCGCGCAGAATTCCCCCGGTGCTGCTTCTTTGCCCTATGGATATTTCGGTAGTGGCTATTATCCGTGCCGAGTATCTCATCACAGCGCAGTGAAGTCCTGTGCGCAGCCTGCCGCTTACGCAGACAAGTACATGGAGACGTCTGTCTCCGGAGAGGAGTTCTCGTCTCGAGCTAAGGAGTTCACTTTCTATCAAGGTTACTCGTCCGGACCTTACCAACCAGTCCCAAGTTATCTGGACGTGCCAGTCGTGCCTGCTCTAAGCTCTGCTCCGGAACCAAGACACGAGTCAATTTTGCCTGTGGAAACATACCACCAGCCTTGGGCCATCACGAACAGCTGGAACAGCCCTGTGTACTGCCCAAAGGAGCAAACCCAGTCCAGCCATCTCTGGAAGTCGTCTCTTCAAGGTATCAGGCCCGTGTAGCTAGTGCATCCATTTAACCTGTCGGTCAACATTATTACATTCTGATTAAAATGTGGTAACGAATAAATCAACATTTTGTGTCAAATTATTATTAACATAAATTATATTAAAGGTTTCTTCAACATTAGAATTGAATTGTATATCAGATACAGATCATTAAGTTAAATAGTTACATTACATCAGCATATATATATATATATATATATATATATATATATATATATATATATATATATATATATATATATATGCTGATGTAATGTAGCTATTTAACTTAATGATATACTTTATATATATATAAAGTATATCATTAAGTTAAATAGCTACATTACATCAGCATATATATAATATATATAATATATAATGAATGACCTTGACCTTGCCGTTATTTGATTTTCTTTACCCCATTTCTAATATTTTTTATTTGGATGTTTTTTCTTTAATTAAGTTAACGAATACGTGCAAATAATAGCCATAGTGTAGGTATTTTTCTAGGATATTCTGCCATAAATTTTAACCATGATTATTATTTATTTTAATTTTTTTTTTATCTCGGCCCTTAGATAATGTGTCAGGAAGTGATGGCGCTTCCATTCGTCGAGGGAGGAAGAAGCGCGTCCCCTATACCAAAGTCCAGCTGAAAGAACTGGAGCGCGAATATGCGGCCAATAAGTTCATCACGAAGGATAAACGGAGACGGATATCTGCTCACACAAACCTGACCGAGCGCCAGGTCACCATCTGGTTTCAGAACAGAAGGGTAAAGGAGAAGAAGGTGGTCAACAAATTCAAGAGCATCACTTAAGGGGCTACAGAATTTGAGACGGACAGACAAATGGAGCCACTTCGTTATTTATTATTGTGTTCCTCTGGGAGTGACTGTGCTGAGAGAGAGAAAGAAAAACGTTCTGCTTAATTTTGAAGGCCATATATGTTACACAGTGATCGTTTTGAGGGGCGAATAAACTGTCAAAACATTTGTATGCTTATACACTATTTCTTTGTTTTTGTGGCAGTGATATCCGCCACATAAACCCCGTTTCGTACTGAAACACCATTGGGTTAATTGTAATTGCCCGGGAGATAAATGCTGTATCTAGTTCAGTTAACTATAATTAACCCAACGTTGCAGGAACACGCTGTTAAAGGCTATAGACCAGAGGTTATCTGCTTCAGTCCTGGAGGTCCGGAGTCCAGCTCAGTTGTTGATTTCTGGCTCAAAGATGCCTGAATCAAATCATATCCAGCTCTGGAATTGATTATCCCGGCTACAGACCCAGTACATTACTCGTTTATGTAAATAAATAAGCATCGTCTTAGATATGTCTACATGGTATCTGTAAACATTTAGATAGAAAATGTAATTATTCACAGTTTATTCAATGTTTGTACCCCGCTAGGTTTCTAGTCCAGTTTGTTTATGTAGCAAGCTCCTATTTGTTACTTCAAAAAATATTTCAATAAAACTCCAAATTTTAATATTCCCAGTAAAGACTGAAAAAGGCTCATCGCTGCACCTAGAATGGTATAACATTGTAAATGTGTTTTCCCGTAATACAAAATTATATATGAAATACAAGCAGAAAAATTTGAGAAAAATCCAGCATTTGTGTGGCAACATTAAGAACAGAAGAAATGTCATTTGAATGAACACCACGATGTTGCCATCTAGTGGTAGACGTTAGTCATTGCATCTATAGGTCACAGGGAGAAACAGGGAGCTACTATGGATAATGTAAAACCTAAAATGGAAAAAAGGAAATTGTGTGGTGTATAAATAATTCAGATAATATGATAGGTGTGATATTAAGACAGTTGTGCAAAATAAAACGTTTGGAATAAAGGTTATTGCAGGTATTACACACAAAACTGCAAGAATCTGGACCTACGAGACAAACGGGGAATAAAATAAATTTCCCTTATTGTATATATATAGATTTTTCTGTAAAACACGCACATTTTCTATTTAAAACAAAAAAAGATTTTGTGTTAGTGTGTTGGGAAGGAAGGGGAAAAATGAAGAATTCACGCGTACGGATTATTGTTTGGCGTCCCTGCATAAGCTGGTTTCACAGTACATTTACACTCCAGTGCTGAGGCAATTAATTCTACCCTACTGCCGTAATATGACACGTATTAAAGTTATTTAGTTACCCTTAAGAGTGGTTGTAAAGCTCTACATTACAGATATTTCGTTTTGGTTATTTAATTATAGAGGAGTATATTTTAAAATTAAAAAAAGATTAGTAATTGAAGAAATCCGTAACATAAGTGTCTGGGCCTACCAACGTCCGAAATATAAATCCGTCAATCTTGTCTAATCTCTTTGTAAGTTTGTTAAGTGATCTGTACCCTGTATTGGCCTACAAAAGCACGTGAACCTGTAAAAAATATTGTAATCAGCAAAGTGATCACGTTTTTACGAATATTACAATTAGTTTCGACAAATCGCATTTCAAGAGGTCTCTTTTCCATAAGCTTCTGCACAATCTTTAGTCATTTGATGTTGAGACTCGTTCATTAACGCTTTCAGTGTTTTTAACATTTTAAAGAAATTTGAAACAGATGAGTTAGATTAAATCCGGAACAAAGTTGAACTTCAAGACCCCAGTTGAGAATACAGTGTGTAATTTGTGAAATTAAATCAATGTTAAAATATTTTTAGTTTTAATCGTTTTAAAATTTCTAAAATAAACATTTAATAATATGAATTCACAATAAAATAATTCATTTGCAATAGTACAATTAATGAAAGACAACTAAACATGTATATATTTGTACAAGGTTATTTCTTTTTAAAGAAAATTTCTAGAATTACCAGTTAACTAAATTAATAAATATTTTTAAGTACAGTCGTGCACCTTGGTTTTACTATATCACACATATTTTCAATAATGCTTTTAAAAAGGACTACCATGCTATAAAAATTATAAGATACCTAGCAGCTGATAATTCTGTGATTTTAAGATCTATATATAAAAGTTATAGTTTTCGACTCTCTGTAAGATTAATGCGAATAATATTTGTTGCACAACTTCGCAGATTTTGAACGACATGCAAGCAACATATTAAAGCTGTGACATTGTCAAGTCCCAATTCCAAGGTCATGAAATGTAAGCATAAATCAATTATGAAACAGCAAGCTGAAGATGAATCAACATTGAAAAAACACTGGATATGAAACGTGGTTTAGTTTATTGCAGTTATAGTGTAGTCTTCTACGTCAAAAGTAAATGTGGTGAAACAACAAAAATGGGCAAAGTGAAAATGACATTACATTTTATTCATTACTTTACTTCTTGTGTAACATTTTGAAAATAATCATAAAACTGCCCAAAGTTACGTATAACCCTGAAAAAACTAGATGGAGGAAATAATAAATATATAATTAAATAAAAAAAGAAAAGATCATTTTCATGGCGGTATGTTTTCATGGCGGTTTATATTAAACGGGGTCAGCTTTTGAAGTGGTTAATAAAAAACGAATCAGAAGACAAAAAACTGCAAAAAAAAAAAAAAAAGCCATACTTTTCTAATCAAATATATGTCTGCCAAATGTACTTATTTATACTCAGCAACGGCCGTACTCATAGTGGGTTAAACAATATCTGAGTGATCTGTGTGATTCCATCAACGTGTCATCAGTTACATTTACAGATTTATAAATATAACTATATATATAACTATATATATATATATATATATATATAACAAATAACTACATCTATGTATAATAAAAAATATTAGATGATAAAAACGCATTTAGTGCATTTAATGCAATAAAAAAAGAAAAACAACGTGGGAAAAAAAAAAAAACTTTGCGTTTCAGTTCCAATCCATCAAGCAAATGTTACAAGAGAAAAAAGTTCACTGTCAGTTACGTTCTTCTTTTCATTTAATTAATTAACTTTTTTTTTTTTTTTACAGTCCAAGACGTTTTTCAATGCGGCATTAAATGTACAGATAATGTTATTCACTAGACTTTTTGTCACAAACTTATTGCTTACCTTATCTGATCTAAAACAAAAACATATCAACCTAAACTGGTGATTTTAATGATAAAATAATTTACTCAGTGATTTGATGTTGCACGTGTGGTCTCAGTGAAAACAGACGGATGTTCCCTTACTAGGCCTCTGCACTGCAGCAGCAACATATTCCAAAAACTGAACCAATAAGCGAAGGTGCGGGAAAGTACCCGGATGGACGGAAACGTTGAGTTTGCTGCCACCCAAAGGCGGAAAAACAGAATTCAATTTTAAGAGTGATCTTACAACTATCATTTACTGACTGCAGTACATTTATTTGATTAAAATAATGAAATAAATCATACATGTTGATCTAAATTACTGATTATAAAATATATTATGAAGACAGAAGACAAACACGTTAATAATTAAATAATTAATTATATTTATTTGCGATAGATGTAGGTGTTACCCCAATGGACATTATTAATTCCTTGTTGTTTATTTATAACGGTTAATTAGGTTACTTCTTCTTCTAGCTCTAGCATAATCAGTGTCTCCTTTTACAATGTTGCTCCTAAATATCACGACCAATAAATTGTATTAATCTACAGACTTAACTGTCTCTTATAGAATATACTGTTATGTAAAGCAAATAATTTCATTCCATTGTCCTGATGCTTGGTAGTAATTATTAATTAAACAATGCTTAATTTTCTATTAATTTAAGTCCATCTTCATGCACCATAGATTTATTAAACAACCTAGCCTTTATCAAAATCTGACTCGACATGATTACAGTTAAAATTTTTAGATAATGATTTTATTTGTTCCGAAAATAAATTAAGGCTAAATTAATACTAGTTCTGCACTGCCCTATAAAATATTATGATTTTAAATAGTCATCAACACATTTCGTTTAAATGGTAGCATTATTTTTTTATTAGAAGCGCCAAAAAAAAAAAAAAAAAAAAAAAAATCAGGAAGAAAATTGAGTTTATTATTAGACCGTAATATTATGGACTTTATATTTTACTTTGTACATAATTTATGTGTTCCTCATTTCTTTCGAATCATATCATATCATACAAACATTTTTAGAAAGTGTTTACTGGATGTTACACCTGTTGTAAAAATGTACTATGTTCGAACTGATACAATGAATATTTAATGATTTTATAATACGATATTATTTAACATCTTTTTTCGTGAAAGACATAAACGTATAAACACGGTATATTTTGCCCAAACAATCAGTCAATACTCTTAATAAAAAATAAAATAAAAATAAAATACAAAAAATAATAATTATACTCGTATACTCCAGTTCGCAATTTTTACACAGTAGGTAATTGTACGATATAATAATAATAATAATAATAATAATAATAATAATAATAATAATAATAATAATAATAATAATTACAAGAAATAGCACAAAAACTAAGACACTTCCATCTAGCTGCTTTCACCGTGCACCTGAGTAGACTACAAAGTCATAGCTTACGTAGACTTAGTTCGAAAGCTTTTGCGTATTCTTAAACGGATTTGCAAACGCAAAGGTGCGCACTATACATCAGTTGCTTTAACTAATTCAGTCGGCATGCTATAAGTGTTATTTATGCGTATGTTATTTATATAGCTGTTTTTGAGCAAACAGTATAAATATTTTGATTCTACTTTATTTTAATACAAACCATTTTAACAGTTTTTCGCAAACGCGTATTGTATAAACGATTCACATTTATTACAAGAATATAAATTGTTTCTGTCGTTGAATATTCTGATCTTCGCATCAACGACGTCGTTACCTGCAAAGGAAATAATAACAATAATAAAAGAAACAGGAAAAGAATATATTTGTATAATTATATATAATTTGTTTCAGAATAAGAATTAGCAGGCTGTCAGAATTAGTAGGCTGTCTACCAACTGGAGCAGGAACAAGTGCAAGGCAAAGGTTGGGTTTGGGTTCAGACAGTGTCCGTGGCCCCCAAACACACTAACATCAGCAAAACCCCCACTCTGCTGCAGACACTAAAGGAGCCATCACAGTTCAGTTTGTCTGAAAGGATTGGACCTTCGTTTTGTTACACATTTAAAGTAGCTACTTATTTGGGTCGTTGAATATTATTATTTATTATTATCATACGAGGCAACGTTATTTCTCCCTGCTTACACATTGTATTAGTAAGGAGAATTTAAAAAATAAATTTGCACTGCACCCTTTCATAATCCACAAGCATGTAAGTAAATAAAAAAAAATCTAAATACATATACGTCTGTATATGATTAATGAGTGTACAAGCAAAGAATTACATTTTAGTTTTTATTGCTCCATCCTTTTTTCTTTTCTTTCTTTCTTTTCAAATTTTTTATAATTGTATATTTTAATCTATTTGAGTTTAAAGTGGACGCCTAACGTGCTGGTAAAATTGTTGTTAATTCAGTCAATGCGTGAATGAAAATGAATAGCTTCAAATATAAAAACAACTTAAAATAGTGAAGGGATTCAAAACAACGAAGTAAGTGCTGTCCTCTGAACCCTTAGAAAAAATAACCATGATTATGAGATACGTTTTAGTCACATCTGACTGATCGTATGAGTGCCTTATGTTATTGAATTTTCGTCAAAGTTTAAGTATTTAGATGTTTAGCTGTGTAAACGGAATATATTCCTGTTTATAGACATTGTTTTCAGTGTGTGTGTGTACGTGCATGCGTTAATTCATTTACCACATACTACATGACATGGAAACAGTATATTACAATAGTACATACTGCATTATCAAAACATCGAAGCATCTATCTGAGATACTCGATTGAATAAATAAGTACGCGTATTCGAGCGCCCCTTGTGTATGTCTTTGGTGATGGGCGCTTAGATAATGTGTACTATTTCTTCGACCTTCATTTCTTGGAACCATTGACAAATTAATCTGAGCTCTAAAGGATGCCAGTTATTATATACCATCAAACTACTGTTGTATTTGGCATAAACAAACCTGCATACAATGAAACTATTTTATTTAATAAGAAACAGCGAGTGAGTAGGATTTTTTTTTCGAAATCTGTGGAAGAATCGCTCTCTTTATAGTGTAAACATGTGCATAAGGCATTTCCATGCTCCGTCTACTTAAATTTCACTGCAGAACATGAGTTATAACCTCCATATCAACGTGAACGTGAGCTCTCGGATACACACAGGGCTGGTTCGCGTGGTAGAGCCGCTCTATAATATTATTTTGAGAATTAGCTTCACAATACCTAAAAAATCTAAAATATCTAACCAAATAATTTACACAATTTGAATAGATCATTACTACTGAGTATTTTGTATCTGATCACTAAACATAAACGATAAAAAGGGGTATGTATCCTACCAGATATGTTAGGCGACGCTGAAGGCTCTGTTTAATCTCCCTTTACCCATGACTTTAGGTCTAATTGAAGTTCACGAAGCCTATGTAGGTGGTGTCTCCAAGTCGCACTCGGTTTGTCTGTGCGGACAATAAGCTACTGCAGCTAAAACCCGCCATAAAAACAGCCTATATCTCCGGCTGCCTTTAATGTTGGTTCCCACCCTGCCCTCATTTAAGCTTTAAAAGTCGCAATTGCATAAAAGAAATTCTCTGAATATTACTTAGTGGATACCTGAAGAAGCACGTCTAAATAAACCAATATTTAAAGAATGCATTCGAATTATTGACCAGACCAGACTGAATTTTGTTTTTCACCTAATTTTTCGAGGTATACTGCGTTTAAAGCAACCCACATTTCTCCCCATAGGCCTAAACGCCTACATAAGGATACCATCAGCCGTCCTTCTCTATGGAGGCCAATGTAATTTTAACAGGGCCGCAGTCCAAGTTAAAACTTTATGGCCCTAAACCGTGTTTAGACCACTACTGCTTGAGGCCAGACACGACAGGACAGTTCTGTCGGTAGTTCTTACCGGAAAATTCATAGAACAAAAGATAACATTTTAATTTTAAATAAACATGCTGATTTGAGCAAGCTGTGTTTGGAGCATGGTGGAAACGGTTAGCCTAAAGAATGGCAAACTTAGGCTCCTGTATTTATCTGCATTTACACCTCCATCTGATGCACGACCTGCATTTAGACCGATACGGTAGTGAATTAACTTCTGTAGCTTATGAGTAATCGACCGTGTTATATATACTGTATAAGTGCAAATAACTGCATATACGGGCGCATATAAGTAAACCAGGATTTACTAACACCACCTAGAAAAACCACAAGGTGTTTTTTCTAGTGTAGGCAAACCCTATAAACATTTTTTCCTTTAACCCTTTACAGATATATCCGACGTTCAACCGTATACTATTGCGTTCTATGATAAATTGGTCTGAATAAATTAATTCCCGTAATTGAGTCATAAAACCAAATAAGAGGGTGGCAAATTGGGAATGGATTTAATGAGAGAATTTCCCTTTCAGCAAATAATACCCCATAAAACTGAGGTTGTGGTAAACAATATTTACAGTAATGCTATGCATGATTGAAAAGGGCCAAGATTCAAATTAAAATCAAATGAAACGAGCAATCAGTTCATATATAAACATACACATATATATATATATATTTTTACAAAGTACAAAACTATTTCGGATACGTGGCGTCGACGTTTTTCTATGCAGCTTATTTGGATGAATAAACAAAATAAAAATGCTAACAGACTTTATTAAGGTTGTTTGGCTATAAATATAATGTTTCTTCTTACAGCACATTTACAAATGCTGGCACTATATAGGCTTCACTTAGGAGTAGATGTCAAATTCTGCTCATGGTCACATGACTTTCTGCTCTCTGCAATGGATGGAGATGGATCTCCACGTCACCTCACTGCTCAAAATTTCTACTCGGCGATTGCGCTCCAAACCCACTAGAGCTCTGCTCGGCACAACGATGTGAAGCAGGACCGGCGCTTTCGTACGGGCCATTAGATGATGGATTATGATGAGCGCGTGCCCGTTGGGTCTAATATGTATTTACCTAACTGCACTTACTACGTTTCCGGAACGGACTTTTCCAGCCTTCCTCCTTTTCTGCCCCAGACCCCGTCTTCTTGCCCCATGACATACTCCTACTCATCGTCCAGTCTGCCCCAGGTTCAGTCCGTCAGAGAGGTAGCGTTCAGAGATTATGCCATTGACCCTACCAGCAAGTGGCACCACCGGGCCAATCTGCCACACTGCTACGCGCCAGAAGACATGGTGCACCGGGACTGTCTGCCCAACCCGGGGACTTTAGGGGACATGTTCTCGAAAAATAGCTCGGCTGTTTACCACTCGGGTTCCGGCCATGCTTCCGGCGTGTATGGCAGCGTCGGAAGGAACGGGGTTTTGCCGCAAGCTTTTGATCAGTTTTTTGAAACGGCTTACGGAAACGTGGAGAATCAAAACAGCGAACAGGCAGCGAGCAGATCTAGCAGCAGTAAAGCCCCTCCAGCAGTCGCGGGAGTCCCAAGCTCGGGGACAGAGCCATGTCGGGATATCGAGGAGGCAGACCGCCGCGAGGACACTAGCAGTCCCGAATCGTCTTCCGGCAACAACGAGGAGAAATACGCGAGCACAAGTACGTATGAACACTTGAGTGGGTTATAGGAGAAAGTTTGTAATCTCGCGCGCCCCTGTTAAACATTTTATGTGCTGTTTTATAAGCATATAAGGTTTATGGAGGGCCTGTAGATTTACTCTAACAAAACTTTGTTATAAACGCAAGATCACGTGCTTTAAGGTTGAAATTGGCCGTGAATGATATGGCATTTCCTCTCTAAACTATTTTAGGTCTTCAATTTTTTTTTTTCAAAATCTACTAGTTGAAAGCAATGCTAATATTGTAGGTCAATTCCTTCCGCAGCTGTGATTAACTTTCAATTTTTAGTTAAATTGCAAATACATTTTGATTCATATGTATATAAAATTTACGCATGAAATGGTGAGCTACACATCACAAAAATAATGTTTTTATTTGCAATTATTTGGCAGAGAGAACTACCCAAATTTTTCCTTGTCTAATAAGTAGTTTTAGTGTGTCTTTTACAACATGTGAGCAAAGTTCACCTTTCTGAACTTTAATATAAAGACTGAAGGTAATTTAAAACGTTTTTTGTTTTACTTTTAGTCTGCTGATTGTTTTATGTGTTTTATTTTTCCCTCAGATGGACAAAAAACTCGCAAGAAGAGATGTCCCTACTCCAAGTATCAAATAAGGGAACTGGAAAGAGAATTTTTCTTTAGCGTTTACATAAACAAAGAGAAGAGGCTGCAGCTATCCAGGATGCTTAACCTTACCGACCGTCAAGTAAAAATCTGGTTTCAAAACAGGAGAATGAAGGAAAAAAAGCTGAACAGAGACCGTTTACAGTACTACTCGGCAAACCCTTTGCTGTAGTGGTTGTGTGCGAGAGCGATAGGGTGAACTTCAAGGTCGCGGCGCCTGCACATTCCAGGAGCAGATCTGAAGGTCCAGAAACCTCATTTCACCATATGTAGGCTATGCAATGTCGGCGATATTATTATTATTATTATTATTATTATTATTATTATTATTATTATTATTATTATTATTATGAATATTAATATTGTTGGTATTATTATTATTATTATTATTATTATTATTATTGTTGGTATTATTATTATTATTATTATTATTATTATTATTGCATCGCCATTCACTCAGCAGTGTCAGATACATTTTACAGGGTTTTTATCTTTTATTGTTTTATGGCTATAATGTCTGACGATCGTGTGTGCTTTATATTTATAAATGTGATATGTATACCTGTTAAAAAACAATGTACATGGAGAGTCGTTTCACAGAAGGACATTCACTTAGAGAAATGATCATTAATTCGATTGTCTTTATATTGACGTTTGTTTTTATTTTCTTTTTTTCTGACAAAGCAAAATTAATTGAATTATCTCCTACTTGAATTTTGTCCTTTTTGATATAGACTTTCATCTAGGCCTAACTGACCTGATTAAACGATTACAAATTGTACGAGATATAAGATGTGTATGAAGAACAAGTTAAAAGCAATACCCATGTCAATACGGACACTGCTTAACATTGTACCATTTCACTACAAATGTTGGGCTAATGTATTAGAATTGTCATACTGTAATTTTTCCAACTTGTGATACATTATGGACTATGCATTCAGAACTCGTTATATAAATCGATTCGTGAAAAGAGAGTCTGTTTTGCGTTCTCTTCCTTTCCCCCTTATGTAGGATCAAATGTTTGATTGATATTTTTATTGCCGAGGAAGTTCAAATTGATTCGGGGATCAAATAGCTGCCATTATTAATGCCTCGTATCCATTACGGAACTGCCCCAAAACACTGTAGTGGATGTCTCAGTGAATCAAATCGGCTTTAAAACCCGTCGCTCCAGTTTCGACCTCCCAGACGACTGACTGTATGCTGACAAGACTTTGATGCAAATGTGGCCCAAAGTTGTTGTTTTTTTAAATAATCAAGGAAACAATACAGTTGAAGCGATTCAATAAAAAGGGGAAACTTTCATCGGAAATACTTAGCTTGTGACCTATATTTTACAGTTACCATGCGACCTATCAAAATGCAATATAATAGGAGATTGTCACAAAAGAAGTAACGGATTCATGCCACTCTCAGGTCTAATAAATAAAGACGAGCGTGAAGTAATAGCGAGTTCCTCGCGCATCCTTTGAGGCTCTGTGGAATTTGGACGTCCCTCCCCCACCGGCGTTGCTGTAGCAACTTGGCCATAAAACCCATCTTAGTCTGGAGCATTTGTACAATTGGGGTGCGGTGCAATAAACTGTCTGAGAACCAAGGTTATTAACTGTGACTAAGAGCGCGAAAAACAACGACTGCAATCATTGAAAGCTTGCGTTCACCGACTCTTCCGGCATTTGTCTCAGACTCGTGGCCGGAGTCCTCGGCGATAAGCCTTCCAAAACACTGGTGTTTTCTCCACAAGGTGGCGCCATTCAGCTCAATGTCATTGCCGCGGATTTAAAATATACTGCCGAAAAACAATTCACGTCTGGTTCTGAAGATCGACCGCGTCTTCATGATAGAACAATATATTTTCAGGTAGGCCAAATGTCCAGTTATTGTTCATCTAAGTGTTCGGAATTAGAGAGACTAGTAACTTGATTCCTTAATCTCCACGATGACACTATATTGTTAATATGTATTATATGTCTCACTTCTGAGACAGTGCTGATATGTTGTGCCTATTTTTGCAGTTAAATTTAAATGCATTAACATTTATAAGTCTATTATTTTACATAAAAACAAAAGGGAATAAAGACAACTTCTCGTCAAATAGATACAGGATATCGTGATCAAGGCCCAAATCCTTAGACTATGCTAGGGGTCCAGGTGTCAAAATGATTCTAAAATTTACAGTATTAGGCAATGAAATATTATTCCCTCCGTTTGATTAAAAAATATATATATTTACAGTAGAATGTTGCATTTAACGTACTTTTTTAAATGAAACATCTGCTAAAGTAAATGAGCAAAGTATTTCGCGCCACAGCGAGTGAGAATGAAAAAGGTATTTTTCTTCGTCTTGGATGATAAAGAAAATATTATCAAACACCAAAATTTAAATAATACATAAAAATGACAATGTAGCAATATAATTTATATATAATAATATAATTTTTAATACATAAGCAGGTCTTTGTCTTTCTCACAAACTACCAAGCATTCCAAACGCTGGGTATCACTAATTGCATATTTTTGTTTTTAGCAAAACCGATACATTTAAGATGTAGTACAATCTATGTAATTGACTATATTGCAAGTTAATTTTTTTGTTTGTTATTTCCTATAGCTGTTATGAAGAACTATCAGGTTTAAAAAAAATAAAATTAGCATTTAAAAATATTTCCCATAAACTGCACTGATAGACAACCGTGCACTGTATGTCTAATTATCATACGATAAGATATATGATATCTTATCGTATATATACATATCGTATCGTATATATATATATATATATATATATAGAGAGAGAGAGAGAGAGAGAGAAAACTAGAAAACTAGACTCATGTAGTGCATATTCTCGGTATGTGCAGTACATAAAATATCTACTGCACATGCCGAGAATATACATTATATGAGTCTAGTTTTCTAGTCATTTGTTTTATTTGATTTATATGATTTGTTCGTTATAGTACAAATGGTATAGACGTGACATAGATAGATAGATAGATAGATAGATAGATAGATAGATAGATAGATAGATAGATAGATAGATAGATAGATAGAAGTAGTAGAAGAATTAAACGATAAAATATATACATCAAATTATTTTTCATAAAGAAATGAAAATTAAACACTTGAAATATTTGTATTCCCGTATTAGAATTTCGTAATGCTTTCGAACTGTTTATAAACTGCAGATCTCTGAAAATCAATTGTAATTGGCTTTATTTTCTTACTTTGCTTGATTCGTTAGTCTGTATAACTGAGGATTGATATTTTAACCCCAATCTGTTTTATAGACAAATTTTTTGGGGGGCTTAAAAAATCTGATCATGTTAAATTCATTTCATCTGCTCATGCAGTAAGAATAATAATGATGGAGTAAATACCTATTTCATTTTCTTGTATAAAAATGGTAGCCCAACTGGAAGCAATGCACAGCGGTAAGACTACGTATGCACAATGGGAGGAGCTTTTGGCTTTGATGCGTTTTAATTGGTTGTTAGCTCGAGCTGAGTTGTACGGTTATCAGTAATTATATTCAGCATGTTTTACCCAAGAAATGACGTCCAGAAAGGGTTATCTTCTTCGACCGTCAAATTATACCACGAAGATGGCATGCTCCGACAGCCCATCTGCAAATTCGTTTTTGGTGGACTCTTTGATAAGCGGCAGAACCGAAGGAAGTGCTCACTACTATCAAAACGGTGGCGTGTACTTGCCACCCAGCTCCGATTATTCCTATGGACTTTCTAACTGTGGCTATTTTCCCGGACCCAAACGGACAGAGAACCAAAATATGGTACCTACAACTGGCCCATATATGCAAGGAATGGAATCGTGGTTGGAGGCTTCGAGGTCGTGTCGCACTGAACAGCTAAGCAGTCATAGCCTTTCCCGGTCATTCTCCCCTGCCATAAAAGAAGAAAACTCGTATTGCTTCTACGAGTCAGGGAAGTGTCTAAAAAGCACAGGGACGGAAGACATATCTTATTCCCGGGTGACGACCAGTGTATGTCCAGCAGGGAGTAACAGCAGCGTTCCTGTACCTGGTTACTTTCGCCTCTCACAAACGTGTTCGTCGTCCAAAGGTTATTATCCAACCGATCTGTCTGATTCGGGGCATTTTGGCCGTTTTGAGGAATCGCGTCCAACCATTTCTGCAGAAACAAACAGGACAGAAATCGAAGAGCTGGCCACCCAAACAGACGAGGAGAGCCAGATATCACCGAGCGGCCCATCGTCATCTCCACGACCAACAGAAAGTGAAGCAGAAAACCCACAAAAAGCGAATGAAGGTTTGTTTTTTTTAACCTTAAACAGTGTGGGGTGTCATCTTCGCATTTATTTCAACTGAAGAACCAATTGCATCATACAGTATCTCTTAATGTTTTTTTTAATGATTTGTTTAATGATGTACTTTTTTCAAAGCTCCCACGCCCTGCGTGTTGTCATATGGTCAGATTAATAAGTTTTATTGCACGCTTATGAAACATCTCTAACAGCTTTTATTATCTGACAGGACATAGTATGCTAAATCAGTTTACTACAGGATGTCCTTCCGATAAACTCTTCCGATAAAGTGTTAAACCAGCATACAGCTGTATTATATATCGATGCGATAATCAAACATAAAAAATAAGTTAATATTAACGTATGCCATTAGTATGTCGTCAGAATCATGTTAACTTTATTAGCAGGCCTATTAGCCAAGAAAGCTAATTTTAGTGTAATTTGGAGTTTTTCAATTTGATAAGATTAAATAATTTGATTAGTATATTGAACTAGTTTTTAAACCAAGCAACAACGATGTCATAAGCCACGTAGATAAGAATCACGTAGTTATACCAAAGATTTGCATTTTGAGTATTTTTAAGGATTGTACATAGTTATTTAAGGGATCTTAATAGAGAAATATAAGGAGCATCTCGACCAAAGTTTTGCAATAACAAAATATGACAAAATATGAGTTACTATATTTTTATACTATATTTTGTGTATTGTAGCTATGTCACATATTGTGTGTATGTGTTTCCCACTATTCAAAAGGAGAATGTAAAAGTGACAGCACGGCTAACTGGTTGACGGCGAAAAGCGGGAGAAAGAAGCGCTGTCCCTACACAAAGCACCAGACTTTGGAGTTGGAGAAAGAATTTCTCTTTAACATGTACCTGACCAGGGAGAGGCGTCTGGAAATCAGCCGCAGTGTGCACCTAACGGACAGACAAGTAAAAATCTGGTTTCAAAACCGCCGCATGAAGTTAAAGAAAATGACTCGAGAAAACCGCGTTCGCGAGCTGTCGGCGAACTTCAGCTTCGCCTGAGGAAGGAGCTCTGACGCCCTCAAGCAGCTAAAGCGCGTGCTCAGTTTATTGTCCAAGCGCGCTCTCCTGATCTGTACATAGTATTAATGCTAACTTATTGTCGTATATACTACTGTCTGAATCATTTTAATGTTAATTTTACTTCACATTTTTGCCCCAGTACTCCATAATTATTATTTATTATCCAACTGCATTGGATGTAGTTCACAATTTTTAGAAATTACTGTTGTTTTACTAAAAGGTGTATATAAACAGACAGTAGTATATATTAACTGTATATAGTATGGCAATATTTGCATGATGTAATATTAATTGCAATTACAATCATCGTTTAACATTATTGATTATTAAGTCCATGTTAAGATGATGACTGAATTTGAATTAGCCAAAGTGTTAAAGTGGCCGAATCTCACGTATACGTATACTTATATATAAGATAGATGCAGCTTACTTTTTGGCAATTCATGCAGTGGTGAGATTCCAGTTTCTATTCATCTATTGTGACCATTTTATCACAGATGATTGCATCTGCGGCATACTATTGTAACATTACAGTATGCTTGTGGTTTTGGCAACCACTAGGAAATGTCTCTTTTGTAGATATCCCAATCTGTATAAGTCACTAAGGTGCAATATGATTTTCAACGAGGGAACGGTTGTTCGACGGAATTTATAATTTGCTACAAAGTAATTGTGTGAACAGTCTGTTTAGGCAAAACCTAAACCAGCTTTTTTCTGACACCACATTTTCCCAATCTTGTGGCATTCTATGAGCTTTTCTGAAACTAGTCAATATTTGAAAACATACCTAAAACACGTTTATAATACTTTTTAAGATGCCTGTGTGTCTGAATTAAAATAAATAGTCTACCAATGTGATGCTTTATGTTTGGTAGTTATTATTATTATTATTATTATTATTATTATTATTATTATTATTATTATTATTGCTCCAACGGGAACGAGAGAACTGCTGAGTGATTTAGGTAGTTTTATGTTGTTGGGCTCCCTTTTGTATCCCCACAACACGAAACTGTCTTAATTGCCTTGCAGTGAGTTTCGCCTCAGCATCTACCTCATCTGTCTGAATTACATTTATAAACTGAAAATTATACGCTGATATATGATGAAGTGTTTCCAGGCGTAGTATGTGTATGCTGATCAAAATTATTTTCTTATAGAATCACTGGTCTAACTGCAAATTGTTTTGGCGCCATGTGGTAAATGATGACTTTATATGTATCCATGTATTAAATACGTTTCACCTTTGAGATCGACAAAAGAAGGAGTGTCATGTAACTAAATTTTCCGTAGAGTGCAGTAATGCTAACGCAAGGCCTAGGTTACGATCAATGCACTTTGGCCAAAGCCGAGCGTGTGCGTGGTGCGTGTGTGCGTGCGTGCGTGCGGGTGTGTAGTATGCCACGCCTACACCGCCGGATGCTTCCGCCGCACTGTAGAAGCAGCACAAAAGCTTTATTGGTGATATTTAGGCCAGACAGCCAAATAACCTGCAGGAAAACAGCGTAATAGCCCTATTATAAACGCAGTCTGTTGAAGTATCCAGCAATCCGCACTCTAACTGGGACAATGTTAGTAGGGAAAATTATGCAATAACCAAACATTATAGTCCTCACCAGCTTGAATATACCACAGTTTTTCCCTTAATTGTTGGTTTATATTCTTAAATTTCATTTCCACGTTGAAAAAATATATTAATGCAATGTTTAAATTACAGGTAGAATTTCCTGTTAAGGAAATTATGTTTAGCAAAAAAAAAAGGTAAATAATGGAAAAAAAACATGTTTGTTTAGATTAAGAGAGTTAAAGACAATTAAGTACTTTAGTAAAATGTAAATAATAATATTATGTCAAAACTATACGCGGTCAGAATCTTTTTTGACTGCACATATATGTGAACCATCTGAAATAATTTGCTTAATTACGTCAAGAAAGTTTTATTGCTTTATGGTAGTGAGAAACGTACGTAGTTGTACAGGTTATAATGTAATATTGCTGGTTATTATTTGAACTGCATTACTGAGCCACTCCCACAATAAAAAGGACATATTAATAGTATTAAAAAATACGGTATTCTTAAAATGAAAACACAATACACTACCGCGAATAAATCAATTTAAATCCCTACACTTCAACAAATGATAGCAATTGTGTCACTACACAGCAATACACGTGTCATTTTTCGTGCTAAATATTATCAGTTACATTACCAACAACGACTAATTGTAGGCTAATTTTTGTGACCAATAAGGCTTTTTCTGTGTTAAAAATGGATAGTCTACTTGCATCTTTTCTTTGGCTATATCCTCCAGTTCCAGCTTTGAAACTGACATAAAAAAATAATCTGCTAGTAAATATCCAATATTTTTTAAACATGACAAATTAAAAAGGTAATTAAATTTATTTGAAGGGCGCTGAAATAGCAGTACACACACATACACACACACACACACACACACACACCTTTGAGTCAGCACCATTGTTAAAAGACTGCGGTCACTGGCTAGTAGATCATATCTCAACTATTCCATGGCACTTACTGCCGTATAAAACTTACATATGACTCACGTAATGATTGTCTTCATTTCTTAAACATGTCTGTAATATTTTATGTCACCTTGTGCTACTATAAACATTATGTGTTGGCCACGTGTAATGTGTGAAGCCGGCAAGACATGTTTTTTGTCATCATCTGCAGCATTAGCAACCTGTGGTTAATTGACTTGGATATTTTTATTTGATTCTATGTAGACTCATTCCCTTTAAAAACAAACAAACAAACAAACAAACAACTTTAAATGTGTTATTTTGTGAGTAATGTTACTCCGTGAATTAACTCCATTATCGTTTTTATCAACCTCATTATATATATAGCTCATATTATTATAAAGAAGTATAAACCTAATTGCATAAATAAAACCAAATTTGTTCCTCATAGAAGCGGCCCTGCCATTAACAATTTTACTGCAAAATGGAGGCGATGTGAAGCTCTGGTTTAGGAGACCCCTTTATTGTTCTCTCCCATGGTCACGTGTCCGTGTCATCCAATCCTGTCTCGGCCGCCGTTCAACTTATCAAAGGTCTGTAGTTCACAGTGAAGTCGAGCGTTCCTGGATTTGCAGATTCCGCCCTTGTGTCTATTCCGTGGTGAGGACTGTACGCACGATCGCGCCTGTGTGCGTTTTTTGTTATGTCGACCCTGGGTACTCTGGGTTACTACGCCGACTCGCACATTCCTCACGAGGACGATGATCATTTGGCGCCGCGGTTCCCAACTGCACCGGCGATGCATAGCCAGGCTCGAGAGCCATCTCTGTCTGAATATGGTGAACCCGACTCGTACCCTTTCCAAAGCAAGTCGGCTATTTTTGGCGCGTCGTGGAGCCCTGTGCCCGTGCAGCCGCCGGGCGGTACATCTATCGCATACCATCCTTACATACATCAGCCGTGTCCGACAGCCGAGTCGGATGGAGCATCTGCGCGCGCCTGGGCGCTCGAATCGCTCTCTGCGTCCGTCCCTTTCGCCGGATTATCTACAGATGTGCATCACGATATTAAACTCGAACCACTGGTCGGGAGCGGTGAGTGCACCACGCTGGATGCAAGAACTCTTATGGCTCCTGATGCTCAAAGGAACGCGAGCCCTGCGGTAAAGGAGGCGGATCTGAGCCATGCGGATGTGACAGAGCCAAGCGACGAGAAAACGCTAACGGATACTAAGCCGGATCTAGACCCGAGTAAGTGCAGCTCTATTTCATATGGCTTACACGTTTTAATATTTTAGACCCTAACTCTGCACAATTCTACTTCAGAGATAACTTCAGCGCGAAATTAGAAATCGTCTAGAATGGTGTTTCTGCATCCAGCACAGTAGTTTGCTCGGCCCTTGCTACAATCTATTTATATAAATTAAATAGTATTGCAAACTAAACCTATCAGATAATATATTTTTTTGCGCCAGATTTTAGCTTTTTTGCAAAATATTCAGTTTATTGTCTGCATGTCTGAATTATGTTGTACTCTGACGGTTGCTAAATTTATTTAGGTTCAACTGTGTTAGTATTTTATTATATTATCCTCCAGTATAAGCTCAGACACATTGGTGCACTGGATGCAACTTTATTTTATTTTATTTTATTTTTTACAAAAACGAGCTATGCAGTGATTGCTGTCTTTTTTCGTCTAACGGTTTTCGCCCATATCACAACCTTGCTCTGGACAAAAAATTAAATTAGTGCCATAAAGCATTTTGGATACAACTGACAACTATTTGCACCCAGATCGCAAAGGCCTACTTACACAACGGTAGACAGGAAAATCTAATGCCCTCAAAAATAGTTTTTTATTGTGATAATAAAATAAATGAAATAGAAATAAAAATAAAACAAACAGCATACTCTGCTTTCTTTAAGCAGACATTTATTAGGCTGTACATCTTTACTTTTGAAGGCTAATCGCGTACCAACCAGCCACAGGTCATAAAATGGCCGCAGTCTTTTCCTGAGGGCAATATCACTACCTCTGTTTTTCCTTTTTCCCGACCCTTTTTTCAGATAATCCTGCGTCCAACTGGCTACACGCGAAGTCCACGAGAAAAAAACGCTGCCCATACACTAAACATCAGACTCTCGAGCTGGAGAAGGAGTTTCTCTTTAATATGTACCTGTCTCGTGACCGTAGATACGAAGTGGCAAGACTGCTAAATCTCACCGAGAGACAAGTTAAAATATGGTTCCAAAACCGTAGGATGAAGATGAAGAAATGCAACAAAAATCGCCCAAAAGACATCTGAAGTTAAGGAATACTGATGAGTGCACACTGCAATGATTTGGACAGCTTTCTTTCCTGCGCACACCGGTTTTGTGTTATGCTTCTACGACAACACCAACAACATCATCAACAAAATTTACGTTTGCACCAATTTTTGGTGTGAGAATGTGTCGATGTAATGATTGCGGTTTTGTTATAAGGCTGTTTGTTAGTCCTCTTGTGCCGTGTTTGCTTGTTGTAGGTCAAGTGTTTATAGTTGTGTACATTTTCGAGCCTCTTTCAGATTTGAGCAACTTTCCATGTAGGCTACTGATTTCAGGGACATATAGGCTACTAATGTTCGATATATTTAATATTGTTGATTTGCATGAGTGTCAGTCGCTTTTCAAAATGCCAGAATGACTTCTGCCCAGATATTTAATGTTTAATGTAATGTTTATTGTAACTACCTAGATGTATATGAACTACCTATTTGCATTATGAAAATTAGTGTTTTTGTCGTTGAGACATCGGTGAATTTTGTATCATAAACATGCTTGAATTTTTTTTTGTGACTGGAAAAGAGCCTGTACACGTAAATACCTCAAATCATAAGTTAGCATAGCCATTTTCAGTTCAAAGTTCATCTGTGTAGATAACAAATAAAGTTCAGAAAATGTAATATTTGGGTAGTGCACTATTTCCGTTTTAAGTATAATAAAAATAATTATAATTGTAACTAGACCATAAAGATAGATAGATAGAGAAAATGGCTAAGAATAGATTACATAATAATTCGCAAAAAAGTATATATTTTAGAATATAAGTTTTATTATTATTATTATTATTTTTTTTACGTATATAGCCCTATATAAGTCCAGCGTATACTTTTAAAACTTATACGTAGGAAGTTCCAAAAGTGGAAAAAGGTTAAAATTGCTTTGACACTGCTCAATGTTTTCGTTGTATTCTATCTATCTATCTATCTATCTATCTATCTATCTATCTATCTATCTATCTATCTAGTCACTGTTTCTTGTCTTGTCATAAATCAGGTTTAGTTTTCTGACCGTGGACAGGTTTGAGTGTGTTATGTGTACGTGCATTCGCAAATGATATTGGTGACCACACCGACAATAAACCACAATCACAGTCTTAACAGTTTATGGGGTGCAAAGTGATTGAAGGCCGTACTGCAGGAATTTTTCAAACGCCACTTCCTTATCGTCATCAATATAATAACACACATAGGCTATACTGTGCGACAAACATGGGGTGTGCGCAATTATAGAAGCAGCGGTCTACCGCATATAGTCTGCATCATAAAACTTTAACACACAAGGCGTGCTAAAATACAAAGTCTCGCGCGTACATGCAAACACAAACGCGAACATTTTCTTTGAAGGCATAGTAATGGATATTAGGTCATAGTAAGTTACAGTAAGAAAGGTTATCGTTGTATCTGTCTCTAACAGCTGTTAAGGAACAATGATTCGGGGACATTCTCTTGATTATTGCACACCAGGCTGTGCCTTCAAAGCTGTATGCACAGAAAGCACCATAAAACCGAGGCTTTCCGCACTGTCTGGCTTTTTCTCTGCTAATTACTTTATTACAGCAACAGTGACGACATTCCTGATCGGGTCGTCCATTTGTTAACACCGAACACAAAGAACCCTAGAGCTTGTATTTGGTTATATGCTTACTAATCTTCACAAAAACAATAAAATAAAATAAATAAAAAAAACACATACACAAAATATTTTTAAAAGCTAGTTTATTATACGTGTGCCCACAGGAAATTGTAAAAAGAGACTTAACAGATATATTGCTGCTAACGTTGTAACAGAATTGAGATTTGATTTTTCCCTACTGTTTAATCCATTCGTTCAACAATAAAAAAAACTTTGTAATTTTGTGTAATTAGATGTTGGATTTGATTCTAATGGAAATCTTCCTTCTTCCTGATGCTCTATGGTATTCTGGTTTCTTGTGTGTCAATATTGCTAAGGAGCTGCACAGTTACAATGGAAGCCATTGCTATTACTCATTATAGCCACCAGATGGAGGCAACGTCCAGGCCAAAACTTAAACAACCCTTGAACTGGCGTTTTAGGGCCAATGAATCTAATCAACAGCAACCGACGGGCACAAACGCCCAAATGTCTTTTCCATTCAGGCGATAAAGGAAATTATTTCGAAGTTATTAAGGAATAGTCTTTAGCCAGCCTAGCCAGGATGAGAAACATATAGTCAGACGGTTTTATATTAGAGAAATATACAAATACAATAATAACAGTGATCATGCAATATGTCAAACAGACCTATGTAAACATGAATTAAACAGGCAGTTCTACACAGTCTGCACCATACACCATGACTTGCCAAAGTTGCCAGCGTCAATAATTACGGGATTCCCTAAATTTTACAGATGAGGCTAGATTATTTAAATGTTAGCAAAGAAACCTTTTTTAGGCTGTTTACATAACTTGAATTCAACTTGTTCTCAATAGGACACGACATAAACTGTTATAGGTTTTTACATTTTCTGGTTATACTTTAAACGCTCTAAAATGTATTTTATATTATATTAGAGGATATTGTGGCCCTTATTATCGATATATACCTTATCTGAAAAATATTTATTCATAAATGTTTTTATACAATGGAATTAAAAATAATTTGCTCTATGTTTGTGCAAAAGACCTCCCAGCAAATTACTTCATGTCGACACAGAGAAAAATGTCTGCAAAGTTGAGGCGTCGTGTTACTGCTCATCAACCGCTAGAGGCAGTGCTGAGCAGTTCATCTTAACATTCACAAACCCCGTGTTAGGCTCCTGCAAATCTTACGGTCTGTGTTGCCTCATGGAAATTCATTTCTATGCAAACAAACAAGTATTTAATTAACGCACATTACAAGTGAGCAAAATCTCGATATATTGATTTATGAAAAGAAAACTAGCATAATGTTGTTGGCCGTATACAAGCAGCATTACATTAGTTAATGAATAGTAAGGTTTTTTTTTTTTTTTTTACATTATCTGTATTCTTAGAATTAATGTAAGATTTGACTCTACTATTCTACATTGGGATTAAACAGCGAATCCCAAATATCAAGACGCATGTTTCCAAGTCGAACCCTACAAAGGAGCTAACATTTAAAAAGCCTTCCAGCATCCATGAGGCTTCCGTGAGGGCTAGTTTTCAGTGCTCTTGCCTGACCCTACGACCCGTAATACATCAAACTCGAGGTCAGCTCCAGACAAGCAGGGTCTTTTTCGCTGCGCTCTGGTGCAAGATGTTCAACTGTTGGCTGTGCGGATCAGCACCTGGTTTCAGTAGGGTTTCAGTGGCATGGTCACAACGGCACATTCTACAAAACCATGGCCATGTTCTGGCCGCGTATACTGAGTGCTAAAATAACTGAAGAAGAATATGGGTTCTGAAATATTAATTCTAATCCTATTAACATTAATAATTAGTAACATTAGCCAAATGTGGTTTTCATTTATGTTTATACAATGTGATAGCGTCAGTGTAAGCAGAGCTACAAAGCTTGTGAAATTAAAATGGAGCACAACAAAAAGGTATCAGGACATATGGCACTTTAGACCCTAATAGGTTAATTCTGAATTCTGCGCATTTGTATCATTGCGCTTTCGGGTTATTATTTATGCTTTATGTTATTATAAATACAAACATACACACTATTGCCTGCAGGTATACTGTGTGGTTCTGTAGACTACACTGTTTAATAAATCTTATTAACCTACTGGATTATGCAGTGGGCTAGTTATTAGTAGAAATCAAATATTTTAATTATGCTGATTTTCAGCTAAGATCAGGTGTACTATACAAATATTCACACGAAACAGCAAACGTAGGCAATAATGTTAGTAATAGTAAAAAAAAGTAATACAGAGTACGACTTAATAATATACAGTATATATAGATATATAACTTGCAAGACAGTAAAACGCGGAGATTTGATTAAATATATAACATTTGGCCCTGGGTTATGTTGTAGAAAAATAAAAATTTACAACGTCATAGTCTGTAAAAACGTATTATGTTCTATATTGCCGGAAATGACAGACACCTCCAGAAGAACAATGGTGGTATGGATCTCATTTACAACCGCGTGTGTGTATGTGTGTGTGTGTGTGTGTGTGTGTGTGAGTGGGCTGAGGGTCATCCATCAAGCCCTACTGTCGAGCGCTGCCTTTGCACACACTATAAACAGCCCATATAAGCCTCAGCCGCACTCATTTACACAGCATCCACGCTGAGGAAGAAATGCATAATACGAATTTCGAATTGCAATAAAAACACACACGCGAAAAACAGATAAGTAAAACTGGATATTAAGCTGATGTTGTAGAATATGATGTTGTAGAATATGTGCTGTTACATTAAGTTTATTGGTGGTCTTACCTTGGTGGTGTTTTTCCAGCTCCACATTTTTTGGCTAAACTACAACAACCGAACAAGCCAAATGAAACATTCTCGTGGGTAATACGTATTAAGACTTGTTTATTTACTTTTATATTTCTCGTGGCGCATATGTGGCGTTTTAAAATGCAACAGTAAGGGATTACAGCAATTTTAACAGAAGTGTCTGCAATACTACTACTTCTGCTACTACTACTGCTACAACTGTAAAAAAATCACAATATTATTGTTAACAACAAAAACAACAGAAACATGATGATACTGATTATTATTATTATTATTATTATTATTATTATTATTATTTTATTATTTTATTGTATAATCATTTGTATAATTATGATGATGATGAAGAAGAAGAGTAATAACCACAATAACAACAACACTAAATATAAATATGGTATATGTATTAATTATTTAATGAGTAAATTGAAGTTGTATTTGGAACATTATTCGCTCATTTGTTTGATGACGAAGTTTCCCTTTTAATTTTGGGGGATTTTGCAAATGTCTAATATTAACATCGACTGTTATGTCTAACAGACGGTGAGCGAGTCTCATCACCCTGCCAGACACTCACAAAGAGATTGCGCAAGCAAACCTTTATTACCAAGAAAGACGAATAACCTTGTTGCTAGGAATAAGCACGAGCTGTTTATTCAACATCTCAATGAAATAAATAAAATCATTATATTTCTGATAAATAGAAGCATAAAAAATAAACGGAAGAATATCGGGAAAATCCTTGGACTAAATTATAACTCCTGTAAGTCTGTGACTCTTCTAAAATAATATTCTATAATAAAATAACCATATTCGAACGCTGCATAATAATAATAATAATAATAATAATAATAATAATAATAATAATAATGTAATTAACTGCATGTTTTCAAACCATTCCAAAAATACATACAGTGATCAGTAGTAACGCAACTGGAACGGAATTCAAGCAATACAATTTCATTTTTCAAAACATTTTGTGTGTATGTTATAATGAGAGACTTATAATGCAAAACATAAAATAAACCGAATATAAAATCTCTATAATACAAAAATCTCCATAATTTAAGCTGCACAATTAAGAAAATCACTTGACTTGAAAACTGAAAACTAATAAGGATTATGAAGCTGTCGGATATTGTGTATTGAATAAAAAGGTTATACAGAGTAAACTGTGTCCATTTCGTAGGGTTATTGCTCATATCGTGAGAAAGCACGCCAGCTTTGCCGTTTGGTAGAAAATGTGTAGGAAGGAGTGGGGATTTTTGTTTGAAGAATGCCAACACCCACTTCTTTCCCACACAATACATCCAGTGTAAATGCAAGAAATCCTTTTTCTCTTCTCACGGTCTTTGGTAAAAATCTCTCCATTTATAAATCCTTTTTCCATCCTCTCTTTTCCAGCACCAGAATGAAACAGGACAAACCAATATCTGGTCCACGAACAAGCAAATGTCGTTCTCAGACATATCCGGAATTTATCATTTAATATCAATGCATTTGTTCGATAAAACGAACGAATGTAAAAGAAAGAGAGTCGCATCGCGAGCCCTATGCTGTTTCCTTCTTCCTGAGCACATATGATCTAAGAGAGGGCTAGATGGTTTAAATGTGTTTCTTAGGGCACGAAGCTGTCAGACCTTTTGGCGAGCAAGATTGATAGCACGCAGGCTTCCAGGGCTCTTTGTTTGGAATATAAGCAATAAAGAGCTCCTGGCCCACTGCCACTTACGTCCGAAGACAACAAAGGTAAAACGCCAAATTCTGAAAGTTCTGCGTTCTATATTTTTGCGTTTAGTTTGCATACATAGATTTCAAATGTGTTTCCCGCTCGAGTATCCTTTGAACCATATTCAAATCCTCAATGTCATGGTGAGGTCAGGTAAGGCAACAACCTATAGCTACCTTGCTATCATTGCTATCATGTGGCACATATTCCTAGGGAGGTAGGACACGTTGCATTTCATGTTTAAGTGTAATGCAAAATATTATTTTCAATGACGCTACTTTGATTAAAATTTATTGAGATAGATAAGATACCTATAAGATACATATAAGATACAACTCTGAGTGAGGCAGAAAACTTTCCGAATACAAGAGTGCCCGAACCCGAAAGGTTTTATAATACAACATAACAATTGAATCTTATGAATTTAACACCGTTGAGCTAAGACAATACCCACGTAAATGCCCGTGTAACACTGTCATGAACGCGCTCGCACGCCCCTGTGCGCGTGAACTGCAGACCGAGAGTCTACTCACCCTTGTGAACGCGCACACAGGAGTGCGCGTGCAAGGGTTCTTACGCATGCGTGTATTTGGGAACGCGCGTGCGTTGTCTGACAAAAGTTGGTGGTAAAACTCGGTCGCAAGATTTATGGGTTTCTTATGGGCATGACGGTTGGTGGATCTTATGTGGTGAGTTTTTATGTGCTGTGGTTCACAATCCAATTTCTGTCAATTATAGTTCGGGAAAAGTGGACGGCGAGCACTTTCTATTTCAGATATATACATGTTTGTGAAATATCTATATTTATCAGTTAGCGTGCATGTGAACAAACTGTTCACAAAATGCGCAAATAAACTAGCCCGTCCCTGAGAATGAGGCGTTCCTCTTCGACTTTTCTCGATCAATCACGCGGACAGTGGCTCCTTTTGATTAAACCCCAAATTGTCATTGGACAGCGGTAATCATGTGACAAGCAATACGGTCCAATTTCAACCTTGTCTCCATGAAAGCAGTTTAATGGTATCGCGGTCCCCATACGGCCGTAATCAGCAAAATAGTGATTTTTTTTTTACACCGGGCACAATATTTCATTATTTCTTCTTAGGTCCCAAATCTGTGCGCGGGGAATTCCTTTAAGACTCGGAGGAGATGAATTACGAATTCGAGCGAGAGACGGGCTTTATCAATAGTCAGCCGTCGCTCGCTGAGTGCCTGACATCTTTTCCCCCTGTCGCTGATGCATTTCAAAGTTCATCAATCAAGAGCTCGACGCTTTCACGCTCGACACTGATTCCTCCTCCTTTCGAGCAGACCATTCCCAGGCTGAACCCGGGCAGCCACCCTCGCCACAGCCGCCCTAAGCAGAACCCGAACGGCGTGTGCCCGCTGCCAGCCGCCTCGTTACCCCCGGAGTACCCGTGGATGAAGGAGAAAAAAGCTTCAAAGAAAAACCAGACCTCAGCTGCAGCCACAACCGACCCTGCACCACTCTACTTCTCTCCTGAAGGTAATAAAAATTATACATCTCACTCTTAACACTCACATGTTTTATTTTCTATTATGTTATAGACATATTTAAGTTACCTTTAAGGGATTATAGGTACAAGTCAGTGGAAATTGCTCTCGCCCCGGTACATTTGAACTCAATAATGTATGCAATATTTAATATTCGAAAGCATGACAATTTATTTGCCGGGTAGGGTGTTTTTTTGCACAACTCCTAAACTCCATGTGCGCTACTTGTAGCGCAGGGCGTGAATTTTAATATTTGACAGTAATGAAGAGTGATAGATTGGTATTACTCAAGTCGGCAGCTGGCGTGTTCATTAATCTTCTCGCGGGCTCGTCCGCACTCACACATCACATACACACACACACACACACACACACACACACACAGCTTTCTGGCACCGGGGCCGAGGACACAAATTATTCTCGTGCCGTGGCTTCATTCCCACCGACGATTTATGCCCCTTGCGAACCGCAATATATTGGACAAGTTTTGTGAGGTCAGCTGTATAGCCGTAGAGCGCGTTGTTAACAAAGGACGTGTGGTAATTAGTGGCATATTGATAATATATAACGTTGCAATTCGCGTGCAGGTTCGCCGGAGGTTTCTGACGGTGGCGGAGGTGGCGGCGGCACACGCAGACTGAGAACGGCCTACACCAACACACAGCTCCTGGAGCTCGAGAAGGAGTTTCACTTCAACAAGTACCTGTGCCGCCCACGCAGAGTGGAGATCGCCGCGCTGCTGGACCTCACGGAGAGGCAAGTAAAAGTTTGGTTTCAGAACCGGCGGATGAAGCATAAGCGCCAGACGCAGTGCAAGGAGAATCAGAACGGTGAGACTAGAACTGTGAGTCTGGAGGAAAACACCGCCCATGGCAAGGTTTTTTACGAACAATCGGGAACGAACCCCGTTTCTGGGGCTCTTTTGGAGAACGAGAGTTACGCGTTCCAGCAGAACACTACGCAGAATGGACACAATGGAGAGTCACCGAACTCTACTGTTTCGGCTCTCAACAGTAATGACAAAAATCTGAAACATTTCCCCAACCCGTCACCCACTGTTCCCGTGTGCGCCTCTACAATGGCTGTGGACGGCGCAGCTGCTCGGGACAATAGCACTCCACCAGGCCTGGACGGCCCCATGCACGACTTTCACGTTTTCTCCACAGATTCCTGCTTGCATCTCTCAGATTCCATCTCTCCGAGTGTTTCTGAGACTGTGGACAGCCCCATGGGTTTAGGCACGGAATCATTTGATTTCTTTTCAGAGACGCTTACGACGATCGACTTACAACACTTGAACTACTAACAATTCTGAGCACAAGGAAGTCCCGTTATCTTTCTCTACGTTGATGGATGGTCAGTCTGTTTTAATTATAATGTTTGAAAATTAGACCTAGACCATTAGCCTGCGAAGGGTTAAGTTTAAAATGAGTGATTGAACGATTATTTGTGTTTACAATGCAAAAAACAAAAAAGAAAGTGATATTTTTCCTTTTATTTTTGTATAATCTTTGCGGCAGTGTGCCATATTTTCTTAAAATAAATTTTTTACATTGCTCAAGATAAACCAAGGCCGCTATTTTTTTGTAATATTTTGCTCCGCGACAGAAAAAATCATTACATTAAAAGAGAAAAAATACTTATATAAGATAATTTATAGGACACGATGATGGTCAGTATAGTGAGATGTAAAAATAGCCAGCGAGTCTTATCTTAATATAAGAGCAAACGAAATCTTAGCAAATGAAAACTTACTGCGATTAACCACCGCATGATTTGCATACAGTTTAATAGTAATAACATATAGGCAGAAAAATTTATTGCTTGTTGGTAACGAAAACAAAACCAACCACCGATCTTAACTGTTGCATAATAGACTTAGATAGGCCCGAAATGTGCAACAAAATAACACAGAAAGACCACATGCAATGAAAGAGATGTATGTGTATGCTGGTGCATGGCGGGGAAAACAAACTCTCACTTTATCGGAAAACACGGGTAGCACCCTGTCCAAGAGCTGTAGCTTTCGAGAGTTTAGCAATTAAATTTTATAGCCTATTAAACCTTCGACAGCGGGGTTAGTGTCGAAGCCGCAGTACGAGTAATTCAATCTGGAGCTAGGGACGCTCACCATTAATCACTAAAAGAGAATTAAACCTGTTTTAAATTTGGTTTTGAAACACAAAAATATTAATTGATTAATTATTGTATTTATGACATAATGTAAACAAAATAAAATAATTAAATAAGTTATTATAAAAATATAGAAAATAATCCCGTAAAAAAAAAACTTGACTATATTATGATACATCGTGGTGAAGGAATCAAGTTAAGGCATTTTATATTTATATCAGCTGAGTTCAGTTTGCGTAATGATGAAACTACTTTCCCTTACAATCAACTCTTGCGAGGGGTTCAAACTTTCGGTATCTCGGCCGAGTTTCGGTAATGGTGGGCTGCATATCCAATCATCCAAAATTCATAGCTAATACTTACACTTAGACGATTTCCTAAAATAATTTACAGTAAAGTGTAAGTATATTGCTGTTGGCTGTAATGCGGGTTTAAATGTACCTTTATAATGTTCTAAAGTTACTGGCTTAATTCAGGACTCTACACTGAAAAGACTCTGTAACACCACGCTTAAGTACACGTGTGAATCAATAGTTCTAGAATCTACAGCTCATTATGTAGTTTTATAGAATTAAAAACAAAATAGTAATTTTAACTAATATCTGCCAGATGGGATTTTACAAACGATTAATAGCTCACACCTCACGTTAACGATACATTTATTTGCATGTCGTGTTTATCAGTAGGCCGTCGAGCTAACACTTATAAACAGCTAAAGCGCTGTACTCCCGAAGTGGGTATTAAAATGGAAATTAGTTGCCACTGCACTCTGGGGTCTGGACACTGGTTTTTATCCACAGATAATGGAGCTAGTAACACTGTGAACGCATGTAAACTTCTACTTCAAAGTTTTGCCGCGTTTCCAAATTCGCGCTAAAAGGTCAGATTCAGGATTTACTTTCAAATAGTGATTAGTGATCCAACAATAATTTCAGAAATGCTGAACAGAAATACATGTAATATAACAGGAACGTTGCCAAATTTGGTTGCTAAGTGAGATTTTGATCCAGTATATTGATATTGACATGGCACATTTAAATAATACATAGATCAGCAGTCTAAACTTTTGTCAGGCTTAGGGTACTTTTCATCGTATTTCTGTCAGTGACACAAACGTTACTTAAGTACACACAAATAAATACACTCCACAATAGGTGGTATTTAAAGGTTTCTAACAGAGTACACTGGAGTAAAAATGGACTCATCACAAGTAAGGCAAACTTACACCCTCTGGGCATCGGGCCACAATGAAGCAAAACACTAACTTGACTGATGTATTTGGACAGCAAAAGACACCAGATCAACATGCTGTGGTTAGGTTTCAGAACGATGTTACTCTGAGTATCAATCCGGCATAAACGTGGATTTGCAACAAGTTTATTTACACACAAGCATTCATCAGAAAAATTGTTATCTGACAACCTATAAAGCAGATCAACTGTAACTGATTATATATAAACTAACACACTATACCATAACTATAAAATACTAAAAGCTAATATATATATATATAAACTAAAATACTATTAGAATAACATTGCTTATTCCAGGTCAGTTTTATTACAGCAATTGCAGCAACACAATCCAGTAATACAAGAAGACAGTGCTTTAAAAATTTCACAGCCAATTTTTCAGTGTTTAATGCCTTTCTCATGCCTATTAGCTGGCCATAAAGTTTGATGGTCAAATCTCATGCTGCATATCCTTTGGATGAACAAATGACTCTGTGATGTTGTGGAAGATAGTAACGCTATATAAAAAACACTGTGAGTGATGCAAATAACTTTTTAGTCTTGGGAGATTTGAGCAGTTGATATAATGTGTATGACAGTGTACCATATGGCTATCAATGCGTTTTGTGCTGACCTTATGATCAGTTTTAAAATATCATCTGAATGTCCATGTAACCATGTCTTATTTGCAAATATCACAATATCTGATGCAAGTAAAGCCACCATTAATAAGACCTTGCTAAGTCTGCAGAAGAGATAGAGACAGAAAAGTGTACTGTTCCTCTTTCACAGCCTACTGATGACGAAAAGAAAAACCACATAGCTATTGCACTAGCATCGATGCTTATGCCTATGCAGCCATTTAAAGCTCTGGTGTTCCACATTCAGTAGTTTCCATGGAAACGCAGCATTCCTTTTTTGCAGTCCATACATCATCCCTTGCAGAGCTTTGCTTCCTAAAGGCATCAGAGAAAACAACCTTAATTAAATAGTGAGTGAGTCTCACTTTGTACCTTTGATCTACCATAGGAATAGCATGTAATGCTGTAATGCTTCTGGGTAGCACCACTTGGCTGGGGGTTTCTCAGATTAATTCTATGAAGTATTAGAGGTGTTCAAGTCAAACCAGGACTTCTGTTGAAATTGCTGGTGTAAACCATTTGCAGAAAACACAAGCCACAGTACAGTGATGAGACTCTCTTAACTGCAGTAAATCATTTAAATGGGGTGAACGTTTCAAACAAGGCTATACATCCGTGAATGATGATTGCGGGTGAGGCTGCTCGAAGACCATTGCACTTGTTCCAGTAAAATTTCAGTGAGTGGAACGCTCTCACCCAACGTTTCATCACCCAAGGTGTTTTTGCAGGACAATGCACAACCTTATACTGCTCACTGCACCATTACAAGACCTCAGCTGGGAGTTATTGCCAAATCCCCTGTACTGTCCTGACCTTGCTCCAAGCGATTTCTATATGTTTGGGGGATTAAAGGAGTTCCTGGAAGGCTTTAATTTCACCAGTGATGATGACATAAAGGAGGTAGATGGATCATGGTTTCGGTGTACTAAGAAAAAATTCTGCCTCGATGGTATCCAAGCACTAGTGAAAAGCAGGGTAAGTTCATTACTGTAGACAGGGATTACACAGACAAATAAAGCTAGTTTTTACTCTCATAAAATTAAAAAGTTCCTGTTTGACTTGAATGCCTCTCATATTAATGGAAAAATTAGTACAAGGTACAATGGATGAATCACAACCATGGTAAGCAATTGTTATACCATTAGGTGAATGTACATATTTACAACTCAAACTTGGGCAGTGGTGCCTCACAGCTCCAGAGTTCATGTTTGATCCTATGCATGGGTAAATGTCTGTGCTGAGTTTTGCATGTTTTTCTACATGTTTTTGTCTGGGTGCTCCGGTTTTCTCTCACTGTCCAAAAACAACCCGGTAATCAGTTTCTCCTAGGGGTGAATTGTTGTTGGAAGGCAGGTGTCTAGACATTGTCCTATGATACACTGGTAAACCCTAATGCTCAAAGTAATTAAACATATTGAGTACTGTTAACATAAACAATTACAATTAGTTCAAATTAATAGACATTGATGAGTATTTAGAACTTTTTGGTATTCATGAGAAATGACACTTTTCAAGTTAATTGAACCAGTTTAATATTTTAAGCCATAGTAATTGTCTCCTTAAAGTTCCACCAACTTAAAATCTTTCAGCCTAGCGATTTTGTGTCTGACGTCATCAATGCACATGTAAACTGCCCACATTGAATTGTTTTGATC
>JAAGKR010006303.1:40000-43967 GCA_011419295.1 Clarias macrocephalus | reverse complement strand
TGAGCTCGAGGAGCGGCTGGCTCCGGAAGGCAGTAGCAACGGGGCTACAGAGGATACCAGCCATACATGGACAGGTGTAGGCCACGGCGTGGGACCCCAGGATCCTTTACGTCGTTTCAATCAGAGGAAGAAGAGTGACATGGTACTGCTGGGCTGCGCCTCCATCTTGGCTGCGGTGGGCTTCGGCTCAGATCTGCTCCAGCTGGGACGGTTGCAGGTAAAGACGACTGGAAACACAGTGTGTTCTTAGATAATATACATAGGTTTCAATAAGTTTCCTTGTGTGCATTTTACATTCATTGTTAATGATGGGAAGATTGAATCCACTAGAATATTCAGTTTTAGCAACCCTTCTGTCTCGCCTCTAATGCCATCCATATAAAAGAAAATGTATTATAGTACAAAACGTATACAGCTTATACAACAGTCTATGTTTGTTAGGGGGGTAAAACTAGTCTAGACGTCACAGTTTGGCCCTTGTACAATATCTTGGGATATATTATGCACAAAGTCAACATTTTTTCCTTAAATCGAGGTGTTGATGTGTTAAACTATGTGTCTTTTTAAACCACTGTATCATGTTTTTACGGATTCTGCTCAACATATTTACGCTGGGTCCTAACCTTTCAGACACTCTGCTGGAATAAACGACAGCAAGGAAAGGAATGTAATTGTAATTTGTGGTCATACTGTAGTAAATTGTTCTGATTTGATTTGTTGTAATATTTAGCGTATGGAATTGATGTGAGATTAACATGAATTAACTGAGGTTTTTTTACATGGTGTGCGAACGACAGGTGAATCAGGACGAACAAGATGCACGTGAGGAGCAACGAAAAAAGAAGGAAGGTCTGTTCCAGCGCACAGGCCGATTCCGGCGCAGCACGTCTCCCCCGAGTCGTACACTGTCCCTGTCCCTTTCCCACACCCGCCATCATCACGAATCTGCACTGCCCTGCCTGGACCCGTCTCCTTCTGTCACACTCCTGTCCCTCTCCTCTCTTTCTGACTGCAACTCCACCAAGTCCCTGCTGCCCTCGGACCCAGACGATCTGATCCCGAGTCCGAGCAGCAACATGGCCTGTCCAGCACCCGCTCTGAACCCCCTGCTGGATCTACGAGCAGAGAGTTTCAAACGGGAGCCTAACCAGTCGCTCACACCCACCCATGTTTCTGCCACCATGGCTGTGAACCGCGGGCACCGACGCACGCCATCCGACGGTGCCATCAGACCTCGTGCACAGACGGTCACTGGGCACAGACGCTCGCCCTCAGATGGCAGCATGCCGATTCCTCCCATCACACCCACTAACACACCACACACAGGTGTGTATTATATTATAGATGTAACATGCAACTATCTGTATCTGTACCTATCCAGTACCTACGTCTGCTTAGTGCTCCAGTTAACGAAGTCTGTATTTTAGTTAACTGTGGAATGGAATTTCAACTAAACATGAAGGGCCTTTCTTTCTCTTTTATATTCACTAATGGTTTTCCATAAAGTTTGGAGGGCGTTCAAGTCAAAGCGGGACTTTTGATTGCGCAGAATAACAGAACACAGATATGTGAGTAAAAACTACTTTTATTTATACAATCTCCTGCTACACTAATGTACTTATCCCAGCATTTGACTAGTGCTTGGATACCATCAAGATTTTAAAGTTTTCTCAGTGATCAGACTGCCCTCGCTGCATGTCTGAAACGCTGGCCTCCCAGGAACTCCTTTAATGGCCAAACATGTGGAAATGGCATGGAGCGAGGTCAGGACTGTACAGGGGATGTGGAAATAACTCTTAGTTGAGTTCCTGTAATGTGCAACTGGTGTTGGTATATAGACAGAAACGTCTCTTCCGTCAAGTTGGAGACAAGTTATACGTCCATTTTCAAGGTTCGGGCATTCCATTCACTACATGTTCCCGGGAACACCTGCAGTGAGCTCTGTACAGACTTTAAAACTTTTTCAAATGTTTTACTGAGTCTAAGACTCTCATCACCGTACCGTGTATGAAGTCTTCTTTAAATGTTCAATCAATTGAAGTCCCGGTTTGACTTGAACGCACCTTGTATATAGAATCCTCGTTCTACAGTATGTAGCGATTAATATGTATATGATATTCTGTCCTGTCCCTCAGGTTCTCGCGACACTCTAGATATCCCTCGTCTACCAGACCCGTCCACAGTCTACCCCGCAGTGCATCGCCGTAAAACTTCCCCTTCAGAATCCCAGACTGCGACCCTTGAGCGGCCCAAGACGTTGGAGTTTGCACCGCGTCCCCGCCCCACCCCTGCCCGCGCGCGTCCGGACCCATGGAAGCTTTCTTCACTGTCCCGGACGCTCAGCTCATCTCCTGGGAGCAGCTGTGACAGTCCACTAGGCTCTGGGGACAGCGGGGTCAGCGCAGGAGCCACCACTGGCCGCCAAACTCTGCTGGACATGGACATGGAGGGGCAGAGCCAGGACAGCACGGTGCCTCTATGTGGGGAGCATTCACAAGCCACACTGTGTGGGCAGCACTTCTCATAAAATCCCAGGAAACCTCTATTAAAACCAGGGCCACCTGGTCTGATTTACATGGCCAGCATATTCCCTAGACACAAAAGGAGCCATGAAATTCTTAGCCAGGTCGCGCATATCTCATATGAAGGCGGTTGTGGTTCTACCGGTGTATCACAGAAACCACATTACAGTGAGTGACAAGAGAGTACTCAACAACAGCAACACCTGGAGGGCTGTGGATTACTCTTCAAAGCCACTGCACTGACCCTCAGTCTTAGAGCTGCAGCACTTTTATGAGCTCCATAAAAGTAAAGGTCAAGTCCTACTGCTTGCATCATTCCCCTTATAGATTGTTCAATAAAACTCTCTTTTTTAATAACCAGGTAATATGTATGTGATGAATTGCATCGGCAAAGCCATTCCTTATGATACTGTATTTTCTGGACAATAGGTTACTCATAATATTTAGACATGCCTCCCTTAATTATGACTAAAAATACATATAATTAAGTTTTATACTGTATATGTCACATTTAGAGTTCTGTATTATAATATTCTGATTTAGCTGGTCCTTTAAGTGTTACCATAGTTCAGTTCTGTATTGCATTTCTGTACTACACTACTGAGACCTTGATCACAGCTGTAAAACATCTGTCTGATATTCAAAATATTAAAACACACAAGAATTATACACTGCCTGGCCAAAAAAAAAAAAAGTTCCACACTCCAAGATTCATTGACTGCCTTTTGATGCCTAGCTGTAATCATGATGCACAATGTGGCAGCGAATTCATGCGTCAAAATGATTAGTCACGTCCCCAGAACCCACGCTTTCTCACATGCCTGTTCCATTCGAGAGGAATGTTAAACTTGACATATTTCATAACAGGTCGTCAGCTGATTTTGTTTTATTGCCACATCTCAACGTTGTTGAGCCTAAACCTGACCAACTGAAGGAACCCCGGATCATAACACAACCTCGAGGGGCTTGTACAGTGGCCATGATGGGTGCATCGCTTCATGTTCTTCCCTTCTTACCCCGATGCTCCCATTGCTTTGGTGTAGGGTCAATCTGGACTCATCAGATCATATGACATTTTTTCCTTAGCTCCAAAGTCCAATCTTTATTGTCCCCAGCAAATTTAAGTGTCTTTTTCCTGATTACACACATTAGTCCCAATCAATATTGCACATGTGGAAATCATCTTACTGTCACCATTAAACATAGCTGTGATTTCTTTCTTTTTTTTTTTATTAATCTTTACTAAGAATTTGAGTGATTTCCATTCATTTTATTTTTCCTACAGTTTTTTCCCCCTGATTTTCTCCCTAATTTAGTCGTGTTCAATTCCTCCCAGTCACTAGGGGGCGTCCACATTAAGGCTTCTACTACCACTTAGGGCCGAAGACTGTCACGTGTCTCCCCCGAACCATGTGACTCCAGCCAACCGCATCTTTTCCAACTGC
>JAAGKR010006303.1:0-35000 GCA_011419295.1 Clarias macrocephalus | reverse complement strand
TGTTATTGAAAACAAATCAATAAGAGAATACAACTGTATCTAGGATCAATCACCTGGTTACCACTTATTCATTTTTCTTGGCTTACACAGCAAAATGAATACTCAGAGTGATTAATTATCACCTTACCTAATTGACCTTTTCTGTAACGTGTCCCCAAATTTAGGATTTTTTTTATTATTATTTCTTTGCATAATGTGGTTTAATGTGTAGTTCAGCTTGTTCATGTCTGTCTTAAATCCAAACTGAGGTGCATGTGCGTTAAGTACATTAAAACAGGTCTTGGTCGTTGTACTTTTTTGACAATTAAGTTGGGAAGTTCAACAATCAATTCAATGAAATTCAATTTCGTTTATATGACACTTTTAACAATCGTTACAATATGGGAATAAGTTTGAAAAATCTGAGGGACTATGCATAGCTTATACGATGCTTATCAGTTTGTATCTGATGAGCAGGCTGAGGAAGATGGTGACAAGGAAAGACTCCCTGAGATGACAATACGAGAAAAAAAACTTAAAAGGAATCAGATGAAACAGGGATCTTCATTAGAGATGTGATATCAGACGAGATTAGCAGAGATTCATTTGAGGTCAAACTCTGTGCGTGCTATGTGGCTAAAAATTCAGTACAAGTGTGTAAGTTGACATGAAGTCCGCTTTCGTTGTTGGAGACGCAGATGACGTTTGATTAACATTTCATTGTATTACAGGGCGTTCAGTATAAACTGAAAGAAAAAGTTACTATTAAATGTAACTAAATGTGTCTCATTGAAATTGCATAAGATTCATCCGAGTCTCAGAAGAACTTGAACCTTGGATGTATTTTTGCATGGAACGAGGGGCGTGAAATTAATTCCTGTTACTGACATTGTACTTGCGTTCCAGGCAACAAATTTGACTTCCGGAAAAATTTATAACGACCACGACCTACTTACTGTACATGTACCTCAATGTTTATTTACCTGAAAAACTTCAAAAGATGTTTAGTCACCATTTTGTGCTTTTGGCTTTCTGTAAGCTTTACCTTTTATGGACTTATATGGACATTACTGAATGCAAATGAACTATTTGAGGCTTTTTTTCCCTTTTTTTTTTTTTTTTTTTACACTTTATTGCAACTAAACTTCCTTATTGTATTCATTATTCCTTCCTTATTTCCGAAAGAAATTTTTAACATATACACGGATTCAAAGTTGCCCCTTTTTGATCTTTAAATATATTTTATTTTCATAATCTCATTTAATTTTCTCTCATATATCGATAAAACTATTCCGTAAAGTAAAGCTCTCAACAGAGGTTTAATAAGAACACTTATAAACTCTTTACAGATGGCATGGTGGTGTATGGCCTTGTACTGTACCTCCAGGGTTCGATTCCCACGTCGGGGTCTGTGTGCATGGAGTTTGCACGTTCTCCCCGTGCTTGGCGGGTTTCCTTTGGGTACTCGGGTTTCCTCCCACAGTCCAACGGCATGCAGATTAGGCAAATTGTTGTTTTCAAATTGCCCGTAATGTGTGAATTCGGAACCACCAAGTGGGAGGAAACCAGAACACCTGGAGAAAACCCACGACCTCCATGCACACAGACCAGAGGTGAGATTCGAACCTCTAACCCTGAAGGTGCAAGGCAACAGTGCTAAACATGTACACCTAGGCATAGTGTACAACCTAAAAGATACACAATGTTTTCCTCTATAAGCTACGATTTTTTTTTGAATGCTGTTTATTTTCTTCCCTCATACTGTATTGATCTGATGTGGGCGAGCAGGTTAGGGAGTGTAGGTAGACTGTTGGAGGCATTTAAGGATGATCACAACTTTCACATCCAAAATAAGATTTCTCACATCCAGCTCCTGAGAAAAAGAGTATGGAGGTGGTATTTGGAACATTTCTACTTATAAAGCAGCAAATCTGTAGCTCTGTATGTTGGAAGGAGGAGAAGAAAAAAAAAACAGACAAGACGCTTATTCTATTTTTCTAAAGTTTATTTGTCATCAAATACATATCAATAGTGCATTCCTGGGCTTGCAGGTAAATATAACCAGTTCTCAGGTCTTCTGATGAGACACTCTCGCTGAGGGGGCAAAACGTGAACCAGCAAGACGGTGGGATAAGAACCAGAACAACCAGAAGGTCAGAGTCGCTCTCTCCAGAACAGACAAACGAATGAAAAAAGAAACCAATGAACCAGTTGTTCATTTGTGGTCAGGTCTGTAGGGTACCCTCACCCCTTCAACTACTTCCTTCATCATCATCATCATCATCATCATCATTATAATAATACCCTTCTAACTTTTAGGATCCCACTTGGGAGGTCAAAGGTCATACCCCCAAACCCTTGGACTGCGATTCTGACAAGACGGAGGTTTTGACATCACATAAAGAGGCAATAAACCGAAAGAATTTTTTTTTAAACATATACACGGATACAAAGTTGCCCCTTTTTGATCTTTAAATATATTTTATTTTCATAATCTCATTTAGTTTTCTCTCATATATCGATAAAACAATTCCGTAAAGTAAAGCTCTCCACAACCATTTTTTATTCCTTTTTTTTTTTTCTTTTGTACATCTGTTTCAAAACCACATGGATCTATTCGAACATTCAACAAACACCTACCTCAAGTGACATCAAAGAAAACAAGCACGGCTAACCGCTTCACTTTCGTCCGGCCGACTTTTCAGTTTGTGCTTCTGATGCTGTCGGGACGACAATCACACAATCCGCCGTCGGAACCGTTTGACCGAAGACAGCCAGCGCACGGGGACAAAAGAGACACGTTAAACAGAGCTAATGACCCAGACTCCACTGATGCATCGCTATCGTCTTTGCCCTTTACATAAAAAAAAAAAAAAAAATCAATACAAAAATAAATAATGGCATAGAAATGAAAAATTAGTACAGAAAAGCTGGGGAGCCCGGGAGGCGCGAAGAAAGCAAGCAAGCATTTTGTTTCTCGCAAGCAATAATTCTGATCCCTTGTTTCCTCACCAACATTGTGAGCAGTGGCTCAGAGTCTCCCCTTTCCGTGTCCTACATCTCGTCAGAGTCTCTCCTCGTCCAAACCCTCAGAGTCGCACTGACACCGTTATCTCTATCGTAGCAACGTCTCAATGCAAACTGGAAACTAAGAACGATTGCACTAAGAAGCTCTCATCTAGACACGGATTATATGGCTACCTGTGATTTAACAAGCAGAGTTTAAAAAAAAAAAAAAAAATGGAGATCAAGATTAATTATGAATGCTTCCACTTTTGGGTCTGCAGATAGATATTAATGGAGGTTTAAATGATGGAAACGGTATTAAACCCAACGCCTTGAAAAAGCCATGTGAGATCATTAAAAACGAAAGCATATCGAGACGTTTGCTCAGGAACAGGGACGAACAATTTTGAGAAATGTATAAAAGAGGACTAAAAGTTGATATGCAAAGCTCATTAAACAAAACAAAACAAAACAAAACAAAAAAAAGTCATTAATAGTGGCACTTGAATTTACATGGCACAAAGTAATACAGATGTGACGATATAAAGCATAAAGCATTTACGAGCAAGCCTGCACTATCGAGCTCTGTTTATGAAACCCTGCAGGATTTGTCATGGTTAAAAATACTGTCAACGGTCAATCTGACATTCTGCTGCGAATAAAATTGTGACGCGGGTTCGGAAAAAAGAGCTCTTAAGTTCAGGGCGGCATCACAAAGTCGCTTCAACGAAATGCTACTATTGTACAACGAGCAGCGGGGATAAGAAAGAAAGAAAGAAAGAAAGAAAGAAAGAAAACGTGCTCGAAAAAATCGAAGGACGAATTACGAATCTCAGAATTAGCCCTTGAATTGAAACAGTTCAAAAGAGATTAAATACAGCCGAATTCGAGAAAGTCAGAGAGAGAGAGAGAGATACGGACTAAAATTCAAATTAAAAAACGCAGGCAAAGAGATGAGTAGTATCCGGCGAGACGGAATTGCATTTTCTCTCTTGCTCCCTTCAGCCAGGAAGAAGAAGATGTGCGATGGAGTGCGCTTGGGTTCAAAGGTCGCCTGCTTAATCCTAGGCCCTATTTAGTGTCTGTTTCTGGCACAGCACTGTGGCTTTGATATGTGTGCTCTTTTATAGTTAAAAGGATGGTGGCCACACTGTAATACACCTCCACCTCTCTATAGCTACACTTCACTGCTCGTTCACCTCCCCAATAACGTAGAAGGTCCTTTATCAGGTCCGTGTGATTTTTTTTCCCTACAGATTCTTGTTGCTTTGTCGTGTTTTTTTTGTTTTGTTTGTTTGTTTGTTTGTTTTTTTCCATATGGTTTTCGTCAGTCAGTACCTGGGAAACTGAAAGCACCGGGGCGGTTTGGTTTTAAAGGGACAGAGAGGATTCAGAGCGAGAGGGTAGGTCGAGGGGCCTCCGTGCCAAAAGCAGTCCATCTTCACTAAAGGGCACAGTACAGGGGTCCTGATAGTCCATAGTACGAGGAGTGGAGAGGGAAAAGGAGGGAGAGATTCGTGGAGAGGATGGCCGAATGGACAGAGGAATGGGCGAAGATTAACCCAGAGCCTCTTTGTTGCTTTCCCGCATTTGCTGACCGCTCTTACTCATCTTCATCTCCGTCAGCTGGATGTATCGCAGCACATTTGTGTCTGGAAAAGGAGAAAAAAGAAACTCAATTGGATAGATTCCTTTGATGTTCTATAATCTAAAAACTATAATCAGGGTCAGTGTATAAAGTTAAGTCCAGATTTAGGATGCCCTTGGAACCAGTATCAGCTCATCCATAGACACACTTATAGTACCAGTCAAAAGTTTGGACACACTTTCTAATTCAGTGTTTTTAAATTCTAAAACAATATTGGATTGTTCCCTATAACAGTCAGTCACACGAATGTCTATATTCCTTCTGGAACAGTATTGTCAAGAGCCTTTGCAAAACCAATCAGGCCAACCAATCACGATGAAACCGGCTCTCCTGAACACCTTTCCCAAGAAAGCAAAACCAGAACTTACCTCTGCTGCAGTGGAGAAGTTCAGCGTTACCAGCCTCAGAAATCACCAGCTGCACCTCAGATTAGAGCCGTTATAAAGGCTTTACAGAGCATTAGCAGACACATCTCAATATCAACTGTTCAAAGGAGGTTACAGTGGTACTTCAGCATACGGATGGCCCGACTTGCAAATTGCCGCCTTAAGAGCTAAAATTTAGCTGCCCAGAATGCAAAGCGTTTTCATAATTTAAGCGACTGAGGCAGTTGCAGCTACAGTACTTCTGGTAGCTGATAAAAACCAAGCCAAGCGAGGTATATATATATATATAAAATTTGTTTTTCGTTTTATCCTTGCAATATTTAGTGAAAACATAGCACCATGGGTCCCAAGAATGTTATCAAGATGTTATCAAGCAAGGATAAAACGGAGCCACATTCAGTTTAATTTAAATTTTTGGTGGTGTAGTGGTTAGCACTGTCGCCTTTCACCGCCAGGGTCCGGGTTCGATCTCCGGCCAGGCTCGATTCCCGTCTCTGTGTGCATGGAGTTTGCATGTTCTCCCCGTGCTTGGAGGTACCTCCGGGTACTCCGGTTTCCTCCCACAGTCCAAAGATATGTAGGTTAGGCTAATTGGCGTTTCCAAATTGCCCGTAGTGTGTGAATGAGTGAGTGTATGTGTGTGTGTCTGTGCCCTGCGATGGATTGGCACCCTGTCCAGGGTGAACCCTGCCATGTGCTCTAAGTCTCCTGGGATAGGCTCCAGGCCCCCCGTGACCCTGAATACAGGATTAAGCGCTATAGATGATGAGTGAGTGAGTGAGTGACATTTAAAGTTTAATTTCATTTCAAAATTTTCTTCATTTACATGTGATTTTTAAATGTTTTGCTTGTTTTTCTAGGCAAAAATATGATTATAGTGTTGGGAATTGGTAATACTGGTAATATTTTTGGGTGGCTGGAACGCATTTTCAGCATTTATATTATTTCCTATGGGAAAATGCGTTTCGCAATACAATACAAAATCTCACCTTAAGAACTCGCCTTCAGAACGGATTGAATTTGCAGGCAAAGGTACCGCTGTGTTGCATATTTTGGACGCCTTTAGCATTGTTTAAAAATGCAGGAAGAAATAAAAACCAGGAAAGACCAGGGAATTAGAAGGTTCATCCAAACGTTTGACTGGTAGTGTATATACATTCAAACTTTGCAAAATCTTATTGAACGTGTCCTTGTTTATTAATTAATTAATTTATTTATTTTTCTATACCCATAGACACAGCTAAGCAAGAGAACATGATGATCAGTTGAATTATTACACTTATTACGTGGCTTAGCTGCAGCTCTGTGTACACAGGACCTACTCTACCTGTGGGTTCACGGCTCTTGGCATCGCGGAGGTAGCGCAGGGCGCAATCGTAGTCTCCCAGATGGTAGAAGGCGATACCGGCGCGGTACATGGCTTTGAAATGGTCCTGCTGATGGCCGAGGACTTTCAAACAATACTCCTTCACTCTCTCGTAATTCACCAGCTCTGACTGGAGCAGACACGCTATAGAGAGATAGAGAGGGGAAGAAAGCGATGTGGCAATTAAAATGTGTAAAAACCCTTATTTCAAAACCTGTAGTTATTCATTTCTTTGATAATATTGCAATTAAAGAAGACAAGCCAAAAACACATGTACAGAGAAAGAGAGAGAGAGAGAGAGAGAATAAAGAAAATACTTAATTAAATCTCGGAATTAAAATGGGATAAAAGCCAGAATAGGAAAAAAAGGATGTGCAGAGGCAGCTGAACAGCTAAATAGTGTTTTTTTTTTTTTTTTTTTTTACTTTACATCAGGCATTAATTTTAAGGAAGTCTTGTAGTGTTACATTTTAAATCTTTTCCGTCTTAATCAGACTACAGATTTATTCATTTTCCTAGAATGAATCGCAGCTTTCACAAGATAAGAAGACATAAATGACTGGGACAACGGTTTTATCTGCAAATACACAAAGATGAAAAAGACGCTTGCAGGAACGGAAGAATAAAAAGCATATCTATGCTAAATATTTTCTTAAAACTGTATTAAAAACCCGGTCCGGTGAGTCTGCACCCGTGTAAGCTCAGATTCCTGTAATTGGTTAGCAGCAGTGGATCCCGATGTTCAAGTTCAAGCCTTTCTGCTCAATTCTCCTCTGCTCTTCATAATCATCAAGGAATTTCTTGCCTGCAGATAGCAGATAGATTTTTTTTTTCCTTTTTCTTCAAATCAGTTTGTGTAAAATTTTGAAACTGTTGTGCATAATAATTCCAAGAGATCAGCACTTTTTGAAATACTTACACCAGCCTCTCCGGCACTAATAAACAGACTCCGATCAAAGGCACCGAGCTTACATATAACCCCCGCCCTCCATTCCGATCTGAACTGATATTATTCACTGCCACATGTTCAACTGCTTAAATTATAGGTGTACAGGTCTTCCTAAATAAATAGACAGTAAGTACAGTAATGTGCAAAACCCTTGAACCACCCATCATTTCACTCGCTCACTCATCATCTATACCGCTTAATCCTGTATTCAGGTTCGCGGGGGAGCCGATCCCAGGAGACTTAGGAGTCTCCATCATTCTTGTGAGTTTGTTCTTCACTCCCATCAATCAATCAGTTTTCCGGGGTGCAGTTTTTTTTTTTACCTTTCCATGTTGCATTATTTAAATTATTTAAAAATTTCATTCATGAATTATTTTTTACTCAGTAGTGAATATGATTTTAAATGTAGCAAAGTACAATACTTAGATCAAAACATACTTAAGTAAAAGTAAAATGACAGATTTTAAAAACTACTTTAAAAAGTAGAAGAAAACAAAAAAACTACTCAATTTCAGTAACACGAGTAAACATAATCCGTCACACTTTCAACCTCAGCATATTGTAAAACACATGGCTATAGCCTCTAACCCCCCCCCCACCCCCCCTCCCTTCTGCCCCCTTTTTTTTTTTTCCAAAATTGGAAATTTGAGGATGAAAAAAAATTTTCCCACCACAGACAAAACATAAAACCCGGAACTTAAACATACACTAATCCATAACAAACTCAAAATGTGACCGTGATTACTGCAATGTGACTGTATTCCGGCATCCCCTGGGCACTGCCATGGCAATTTTTCATTTAGTTGGTCTCAGTTTTGACTGTCAATTTGGAACTTAATCTTCACTGTTGGAACTTCGCACCATAGTGCAGATTTATCATTTATTTTGAATGAATATGAAAACCTTCTTGTGTGTGTGTGTTTTTTTTAAATACATTATTATTATCAGTCTTATTTAATAGACTAAATAAAGCGAGAGCAGCATGAGAAGAAAATATATCTACATCAGAATTCAGCAGATTAATAACAGCTGGTCTACAGCATCCTAGGTCATTTTTAAAAATACTCGACAGCTGAAATCCCATTTCCTCCCCCATTTCCATGTTGAATGAATAAAACATCAGAGGTCTTCAGCAGGAAAGAAAAATGCTACAGCTAATTAATAGCTGTGTGAAAGGGTAAAATTAGGTGCATTGGACCCTGAAAGAACATCTGCACTGCAAATGAATGCGAGTCGGTGCTCCGTCCTGTGACACGCATTTAAACAGAGTGAAAAACCATTGTTGCTGTGGAATTATATGGGTTGTACAGGAGAACTGAATTTTACATGCTTGTGTAGATGTTTTAGTTAGTTTTATTTGATCTGAAGATATTTATATAAGAAGAATGCTCGAGCTCTAGGTGTCCAGGGAGCCCTCGTGTCTGTGTTTCCTTCTGGCTCTTCCTTTTAGTTATGCTATCATAATCCCTGCTTGCATAACTGTTAGCATATGTAACTGTTCCCTCTCTCGAGCAATACACGTTGTTGTTCTTGTTGTTAGACTTTCGGCTGCTCCCGTCGATGGGTCGCCACAGAGGACCAATTGATCCGCACAACAACTTGGCACAGGTCTGGTAAACCAGATGCCCGTCCTGACGCAACCCTCCCATTTTTATGCATCCAGTGGCTGGGATTCGAACCTGGCCCTTCCTTGAGCTACACATGGCACTCCTGAATTGCCAGCGATCCTGACCCTCTTGGTGCCACTTTCTGCTTGGAGTTCTCTGGCTTGCTGCTGATGAGGATGCCCCCGTATGGTCCGCTTAGTCTGCGTGGTTACCAAGGACACTAAACTGATCCAGGCAGTTTATCACTGATGGCTTGTGACTGCAGTACCTCAATAGTTAAGGACTGAAATTCCCATGAACAATGAAATTATACTTTACATTAACATACTTAATAACACCTTTTCGGTTATATTTAACTCTCAACGTTCAGTTGTATATGTGGTCATGATATCACCCAAATAAGGATGGGTTCTCTGTTGAGTCTGGTTCCTCTCAAGGTTTCTTCCTATTGTGATCTCAGGGAGTTTTTCCTGGCCACCGTCGCCCCCGGCTTGCTCATCAGAGACAAACTTATTCTTATAGTTTATACTTTTTTTATAAGCTATTTCATTTAGAAAATGAAAAGTGCTGCACAAATAAAACTGAATTGTATTGAACTGAACTGTCAATCATATTCACTTCCCAAAAGCAGTTTGTAGCCAAAATCCTCCTTTGTATTCATCCATTATCTCACCCACCTGGAAACTGGAGATTTACTGTACCTAAGAACTGTTACTGTAATCCTAATGAGTGTCCTATGATCATCCCAGGAGTCACGTTGAAAATCATTACAGCACACATTACTAATTATCTGTATTCTTCTATACCTGTATACTGTCGTGAGTTATAATCTCTTGAGTCTTAAAGTTTCTTCTTCTTCTTATATTCATCTCAAGGAGTTTGCACTGTCATGTCAGGTTTGCTCATTAGGAATCTAAATTTAAATCAGGATTTCTATAAAGCTGCTTCATTACGGTGTCTGTCGTTAATAGTGTCGGATACAAATATAACACAGATTTAAGTTATTGATCCGATTGCTTCATCAGACCCAATTTCTTTCAGTCACTGCATGGGCCGACGAGCGCACGTGGGGTTTATTAGCCCTTAGATGAGTGGAGTATCAGTAAAAAGTCTAGTGAGTCACCGGTGCCAAGGGCCTGGCAGACTGGCACAGGTCTGACCCTGGCCAAGGTTAATGTGCATAAATGCGCAGTACGTAGAGGGCAGCAGAGCTGGATGACCACCGCATGGCGCCACTTTCTCTCTTCCTTCCTCTCTATATTGCTCTCTCACTCCACCACCTATCTCTCCATCTGCTGCTGACACTCAGACAGTTCTGTGAAATACATGACTTACAGCCAGAGCCAGAGAGAGAGAGAGAGAGAGAGAGAGAGAGAGAGAGAGAGAGAGAGAGAGAGAGAGAGTGCACTACAGATAACTAATCAAAAAGCAAGTGTAATTTAAACATTAGAACAGAATGTAACATCTGTAACATCTTTGGGCTGAAATCCAGATGCCAATTGAGGAAAACAATTTGTGGTCTAGTATAATATTATATAAGATAAACCACATAAAACACTTGATGTAGATTATATATATATACTGTATATATATACACTCACTGGGTATCCGCCAAATGACCAGACACATAAAAGGAGCAATAAATGATAAAGTTAATAAGAATAATGAAGAGCGCTGTTTTTTATGCCAAGGCTTACAGATCTTATTTTATGCAAACCCAACTAATTACAAACAGACATTAAACATGACAAGCACTATGAAATGAATGTACAAATTTGTCTTCATGATGTTTATTATTTTGATAAAGGGTCAAGGGTTTTGATAAAGCACGATACAACATGCTAATCTGTTGCTAATTAAACACTTAATTAAAATAGTTTTGCGAAATATGGATAGCCAGATGAAGCAATTATGAATAGAAAAATATGCGGCTCATACTGGAACCACATCATTAAAAGAGTCGAGTTGATAACGAGTTTAATTGATTATGTGATGCTGCATAATGTAATGCAAAGCAGTTTGCAGCTTTAAAAATGTATTTTAGTTGAGTATTTTGTGTATATATATATATATATATATACCCCCACCTTGTGCCCCAAGTCTCCTGAGATAGGCTCCAGGCCCCCCATGACCCTGAAATGAACATCGTGGAGGACATGCACAGGATGGGGGGGTACGCCCTGGATGGGGTGCCAACTCTTTGCAGGGCACAAGTGCATAAAAATAATCACTAGAGTCAGTTTGGGAATAGCAAATTGCACTGCAGGTTTTGGACTTGTCAAAGGAAGTTCCAGGAGGAAAGCGTTTGCCAAGCACGGGCAAACTCCACACACACAGGGTTGGAGGCAAGATTCGAACACGCACCCCTGGAGGTCCGAGGCAACAATGCTAACCACTAATATATTACTCAACTAAAACTACTGCATCATCAGTGATACCTTACATTCTACAGTCAAGAATCATGCAGCATGGATTATGCATGTATTCTGGATTACTTATCAGTGTATCATGGATATTTCAAATACAAAATACAGTACATATGCTGTGTATATACAGTACACCAAAACTGACAAAAGAAGAACTATTGAAAAATAGGACAAAACATTTATTTGGCCTCAAAACTTTTTTACGTTTTCAGAATCATGTGCATTTTATATTCTAACTGAACTATCAGTCAGACTATTAAAGTCACATGCAAATGCAACTTCGCAGGTTTCGTTCAAAGCTCTACTTTCGCTACATGACTGCATTTTGCCCTCTGGCATTCTCTCTCTCTCTCTCTCTCTCTCTCTCTCTTTCCTTTTAAAGCACTCTCCAATTTTCATCTTCATTTTCCTCACACCTACATCAGCCCTAAAAAATATCAAACTTTGCCTAAAGCGAACATGGATCGTGACACAAGACATCACCTTCATCTTCTGCACGCATGCACGACCAGAGAGTTGGGAAAAAGACACTTTGAGCAAGACTGTATTTGACCACAAATGTAATGTTCTTAGTGGTTTGCTGTTGCAACCGACTCTCTGGTGTCCTCGGGCTGGGTTCAACAGTAATTAGTGATTATAAAGAGTCATTTTTAACTGTGCATGCACTATTGATTTTTCCATTTTCAAGCCCAGTTCAAAGGTCAGCTGTACCGAAGTTAAGCCTGTACTGTGCATTTTCATTTTCTTGTCCCGTTCTCAGATTCTCACGTCCTGTTATGACCCCCGGTGGGAACTACATGGGCTTGGTGAAACAGTAGACGCCTGTCAGCTTTAATCTCGTCCTCACATCACTCTCTCCGCTTTAGCCAGGCTGCTTTAGGCTCCCCGGATCCTGCTAAGCTTCTCCTGTATTAGGTTACAAACCATAAACGCCTAATGGATCCTCACTCTTATTGTACTGCCCTGATTTTTTCCTCCCACCCCCCTCATTCTCTCTGGACCTCGCTTGCTCCACCCAAGCCTCGATATGCCTGCATAGGCGCAAACTCTCATACCACATGCATAAACATGCAGCAACAGACTAATTCATCACAGAAATGGATAGGGCGTCACAATGCGGATACAGGGAACTGCACTTAAGTGTGCGCTGAGTCAAATAATAATGGCATCGGGGCCACACGTTAATGGGTCTGCTGCACTTTCATCTGCAGCTCGGGCCAAGTTTACGATATAACAAGACTGACAAGGAGATGAGCGAAAGCAAGAAGTGGTCAGCTCGCTAAAAAGTACCAGGTCTCATTGAGCCGTGAGCTCTAAAGTGCTCTAACTTTGTGAAGAAGCTAGATCGATGCATTTAAAGTCAAGTGATGATAAAGTTAGGAGCACCCACCATTTTCTCTCTACATCAAGCATATCTGTGATATACAGTACAGAGCTGAACCCCAGCCGAGGCCACGAATGCTCTCTTAACAGGTGTGGAAGCAGGTGAGCGGTAGCAGATGCCGAGGATTTCCTCAGCTTCATGCTCTTTGAGCTGTAGCCTCTTTATCTCCCCAAAAGCTAGAAGTGGTGTAAATACTCATGCTTCATGTCACATCTGAGCTACAGGGTAAGGGATGACAGGACATAGCGGTTACCATGGTTCTGTTTTTTTTTTGTTTTTTTTTGCATGGGCGTGAGAGGCAGGTTTGCAGTGGGTGGTTGATCACTGCAGCCCAAGTACGATAGCAAGTACAGCACCAAAAGGTTCAGAGACATCTCTGGCAATGATACACACCAAGCAAATATCAAACCAGCACCAACCAAAATCAACTGAACTGATCGATGAACAGACTGATTACAGAGATGAATTAAGAGGAAAATTACTCCCCGAACCAAGGCATGGAAGGTTATCATAAAATAAATAATAATAATAATAATAATAATAATAATAATAATAATAAACAATAATAATAACTTGACTAAAAACGCTCTGGTAAAAGTGCTCGCCCTATCATCCGGAGATCGCTAGTTCGAATCCTGGGTGGTGCTGTAACCTCTCGCAGCCGGAGGTCTAGAGAGAGCTGATTGGCAGAGCTCTCTCAGAGGGGAGGGATAAGAGGTACATAGTGCTCCCACAGTAATCACGGCTCTACAGCCAGTCAGGAGCGGATAGCGCTGTCCTCCGAGTGTGTTACGCCGCCCCCAACGGTGCGCGACCGAGCAGTTCGAAAAGATGCGGTCGGCTAGCGTCACGTGGTTCGGAGGAAACACGTGATAGTCTTCGGCCCTCCCGGCTGAGTGGTGGTAGTAGCCTTAATGTGGGAGCCCCCTAGTGACGGGGAGGAATTGGACACGACTAAATTAGGGAGAAAATCGGGGAAAAAAAAAAAAAAAAAAAAAAAAGCGATATGCTCCTAGGATATCCTTCATGCTGGTGTATATCATCCTCAGCCCTGCCTTTAGCACTTTATTACTATGCCCTAGCTAATGTTGCCGATGTGCCCTGATTTCGAACCTAGCAAAAATCGTGACAGAGGAACTGGGATTAAAAAGCTGGACTCAATAGCCATTCAGTCCGCACTTAAGGAACTCCCATTTTATACTGATGTATCAAGGTTCGAGTAATAACCAAGCGTCTCATCATCATCTCGTCTTACTCACAGGAAAAAATGTCGTCGACAAATATCTTTGGTCATTATTTTGTTGACGAAATTTACACTCCTAGCACAAGATCCATGCCCCATGCGATGTATTGCTTATCATGTGCTTAAACATGATAAGAAGTACAGAAAGAATGAACAATTTGTCTTCATAATGTTAATTATTTTGATAAACGTTTTGATAAAGCACGATACAACACGCTAATTTATAGCTAATTCAGTTGTGCGAAATTTGGATAGCTATTAACCATTCAGTCCACACTTGAAGAACTCCCATTTTATAATGATGGAGCAAAGTTTGAGTAATAACCAAGCAAACTAACTTGGCTACCCGGTTACGTCTGTTCAGCCATTTTGTTTGCCTACACTGTAAAAATAGCCACGGGAATCTCTCTCTCTCTCTCTCTCTCTCTCTCTCTCTCTCTGTCTCAGGTTGATGACTAGCAGTAGTAGGCTGTAACAAAGTAAATGTACACTGTCACTGTTCTCGAGCACTATTTAAGTATCTGTACTTCCATTTTGAAGCACTTTCGACTTTTACTCCATGACATCCGTCATTCCTTCATACCTACGAGTGAAAAAAAAAAAACTAATGACAAAAAGGTTAAGCGGCTGATTTGCTTTTATGTTTTAATGATGTTTTAATATTTTTTTAATAATGACATTCCAGATAATAAGAATAATTTGTTATTTTATGCAATGAAACATACTAATATTTAGTATGACGTCCGGTATTCTTCAAAACCTCACGTCAAAAAACTCCGGTGTCACTTGGAGGTGGGGCCTGAGATTTTCCTGAACATCAAGTAGAGAAATTTGTCAACTAAGTACGTTAGTCACTTAAGAATTTCACATATTTGCTCCATCTGTGGGGAACTCATGACCATGTGTTAAGGCTCTGAGTTGCTGATCAGAAGGTTGGCGGTTCGAGCCCCAGCTCCGACCAAGTTCCCACTCGAGCACGACCCTTAACCGTTAATTTCTGACCCTGCTCCCTGACTCCAGCCTTCTAACAAGAAGCTGGAATATGCAAAGAATAAAGAATCTCACTGTGCACTAATGTTTATATAATGAATAAAGGCTGAATTAAAAAACAAACAAACAAACAAAAAAAAACAGCTGATTCTAATTGGCACAACTCTTCAGCCAGACAGTGAGAACCAATGAATGAAATCACCTATAGAACTATAAAACATGGCATATGTCTTAATACCTTTGGCCGCAACTATATCTACAATACCTAGCAAACACAGTGTTACTATAACAAGATCAGTGCCTCCAATACTGCGTGCCTGGAAAAATCAATAAAGAAAACCCTGACTCTAATGTGCTACTTCAACACCCATGAGTTTATTCGAACATTCTTTTATACAAGTTGCGGAAAAGAAGAAAGAGTCCGTCTCGCTCTGCTTGCCTCATTCCAGAATAATTATTTCTTAAAATAATTCTGCGTAAAATCTAAGCTAACATGTAGAGGTAAGCCCTTTCGTGCGCTAGTGGTCATTTTCTTTAATGGGTAATTTAATGTTATGTTGCAGCCAGTGTTGCATAATAGTCAAAACCAAATAATCGTACAGAGACCCCAGAATAATTATATTTCTCAGTATAGGCAAGTATACGCAAATATACGCAAATATACGCGCGTTGAAAATTTGATTACAGTGCTCCTAGAGCTGAGTTTGGAACATACTGTATATACATTAACTATGTCTCCCAAACAAACTGCAATGGACTCCAGCTATTCCAACAATCGATTATTATGCCTACATAGACTACACTGTGCACCACCTACTGTAGATCTCAGTAGAGATGTGGATTGGCTCATTTACTACAGATCTAGGGTCAGGTTTCTGTGACATGTGATGACTGGGTATATATACAATTAAAAACCAGACTGGTTCCAAATCAAAACCATAATCTTAAACTTTGACATAAAAAACTAAGTTTACACACTCATCGCATATTTAAGGATTTTTACAATTATTAATCATACATCATGCAGATCCAAATTACTGTACAGATACGATCATTATTGTACATCTTGTACATTGGTTGAATCAGTACAATCAATGGGTGCTTAAAATATATCTGACGTCACTATGATTATGTGGTGTGCACGGCTAAGTAACTTTTTTAGCAGCAAAGACCACTACTGTGCACCGCAATATGACCAAAGCAATGCCAGAAGAAACATTTTGCAGTGTTCGAAGCTTATTAGCTGAAGGTTCTCTTGTTGTGGAGTGGGAATCATTTAATTTTCATGATAACCATGTGCAGAGATGTTCAATTTAAGATAAATCTCAAAAGGAATGTTTGCCTGTTATTATACGGCCACTCAGGTTTCCCTAATGATATTTACTCACCTGTATGTTGACTATTGCAATGCACTTATATAAATAGAACATTAGAGACATCTCACTTAAAATCACTTGCTTGAGCAAGTTTTTATATAATAATAATAGTTATTATTATTATTATTATTAGGCGGCACAGTTGTGTAGTGGTCAGCACTGTCGCCTTGCACCTCCAGGGTCCAGGTTCGATTCATGTTCTCCCCGTGCTTGGTGGGTTTCCTCCGGGCACTCCGGTTTCCTCCCGCAGGCCAAAGACATGTAGGGGAGGTTAATTGGCGTTCCCAAATTGGCCGTAGTGTGTGAGTGTGTGTATGCGTGTGTGTGCCCTGCTAAGAATTGGCACCCTGTCCAGTGTGTACCCTGCCTTGTGCCATATGCCTCCTGGGCTACTCAGTGATGACTAGTCCCAATGCAGGAATAGTACCGTCATTGTGTATAAAACGTCACCCAAGAGCCAGGATGATGTATCAGAGCTATAAGAAGCTAAAACAGGACACTCCGACGAGAAGAGAGATGACAGATCTAGGGAGAGAAATAGAGACAGGGATGCTGGGTACAAAAGGTTAGGCAGTTTAGAGAGAATGAGACCTCCTGGGTAATCGATTGTAAATGCCCTCCTCCTGCAACATCCATCTCCACTTGACAGTATTGCCCTGTCACTGTCCCTCGACTGCTCTTTCTCCTCCCTCATCTCTATCGCTTTTTCCTCATCCCTTGTCCTGCTTCGTGGCTCCTTATTCTCTGACAGGTCCAGTGCCTGCAGTGTTAGTGGAGCTAATTTAAAGCCAACGTTAGGCGTCACTGATCACCTTGCTGTCACTCAGGCAGTAATTAGGTCTCTGGGAGCTTAATAGCCAATGCAGGGACCCATCACTCTTCCTGACGTCTCTCCTCCCTTCGTGCCCTTCTTCACCCTTCTGGCCTGTGTAATATTTCACATGTCTTTCTATTTTCCCCACACCTGCCCTCCATCTCTACTCTCCCCATGTCTGGCACTACTTCTGTACAACAGGGTCAGCCATGATACAGTGCCACCGGAGCAGAAAGGGTTAAAGGCCTTGCTCGAGGTGGAGTTGGGGCTTAAACACAACCTTCTGATCACTAACCCAGAACATTAACTTGCTAATCTATGCTAATGTTTCAGGCTTTCCTAAAAACATACAGCGCACCCTGTCCCCTATACCTGTCATCTATCCATCCATTGTCTATACCACTTATCCCGTTCCAAGGTGGATGGAGTGCTAACTTATCTCAGGGTACAAGCACACACCCGATCATCAGTCTTTGGGAGGAAACCTGTGGAAACCTACCCGGTGGAAACCCTCCATGTACATGGAGAATATGCTAACTCCATGCTCACAGACCAGAGGTGGCATTCAACCCCCAAATCTGGAGGTGCAAGTCAACAATGCTGACCTATAGGGTCACTGAGTCACCTATTCCATTTAACTGAAAGCTTTATTTCCTATCATAACCTAAAAAAAGTTGTCTCTGACTTGCCTTCATACTGTCTGTCGGTCGCTCCTGTATATACGTCATTCTGCATTATGAGGTGTAGCCACCAAGAACGTGGCAGTGGTGTACTTTACTTTGGTTGAGGCAGTTAAAAGTGCTTAGAACTTTTACAGACTTCCAGAAGACTTCAAGCACAGTGCAGTGATGAGTACCCAGCTCTTTGCCGCAGTAGTATGGTGCGCACCGTTAAAAGAAGCCCCGACATAAGGAACGATGATCCTGGCCAAGGTGGCTTGGAGCCCACGGTGGTCATTCCTGTAACATTCAGAGGCTGGGATGCAAAATCAACGGATAACTTTATACCAACTTGCAGAAGAGACACATCTGTCTGTGTGAACTGAACACAAAGCCATTCACCAACACCACTCGCACATTACAAGAACTCGGCTTGCCTTGCTCCAAGTCATTTTTACATGTTTGGACCATTACAGGAGTTCCTGGGTGACCAGGCTATCAGACGTGGAGTACTGTACGAAGACCCACCATGGCTTCAGCATATTGATAAACGTCCCACCTTGATGGTATCCAAGCACCAGTGAAATGCGGGGATAAGTGCATAAGTGTTGCAGGGAATTATATAACTATATGAAGGTGGTTTTTACTCTCACAACTGTGTTCCGTTATTCTGCACAATCAAAAGTCCTAGTTTTGACTGGAACAACAGCTAAAAACAACAGGATAAATAATGCGATTAGAGTTGAGACAACCAGACACAAGCCAGACACGACCGTAATCTCATAGAGATTGTAAATGGGTTCTGTAATGAACAACATCATATTTTCGTATTTGTTTATAATAGATTTTCAATTCTAGCCACACACAGGGGGAAAAAAAAAATCAAGCACAAGGAAAAATAATAAAATCTTGCAGCTACTGAACATAAAGTTTTTATTTGTGTTATATGTGAGACAGTGTGTATTTGTAGTCGCTGACTCTGATGCTGCGTCCGGATTGTTTGATGCTGTTTTTTGCTGTTTTTGTGTGTCTAGCATCAAGATCCCCGAAGCGCATTTCATCGACTAGTCACCACGAAGGTAAATGACATCTCCATGACATCATGAAGGCTGGAGACAGAAGCCCATGGCTCTCTGGTTCTAATGGTTTAGAAATCTAATCACAACTCCCTGACCTGCACGGTAGGTGGGTTGGATTCTCGACAGTACCTCAAGTAGTCAGGAACAGTCGATAGGTGAGGATAACGCTGTGACTGCATGCATAATTCAAACACTTCTTCCCTCTGCGCTGAGCGGCAGTTCCCGTGCTGCGTTCGTCAGCCTGTTGCTAATGCGCCGTCACTCAGTTGAAGGGTATCGCGAGAATCCTAAATCATGGCCTACAGTTCGAGACACAGACTAAATAACCGCTGCACTCCATCTCTCTTCCTCCTGCCTCAAGACTATTTTTGGTTTGGGTTCTATTCTATTCCATATTAATTTCCACTTTCCTCTACCGTTGTCCTTATTATGAGATCATTTCCATCTCTCTCGCTCTCTTTCTCTCCATCTAAATGAATATAATAAGCCTGGTCTCTTGGGTCGAGCCATGGCAAAGGTCGCCAAACAGCACCAACACTAAAGCTGCTGCATAGCAACACCATCTCCTATTCACCCCAAATCCATCATAACATTTATCCATATTCATGGTTCATCCATATTTTATCGCTCCATGCTGTCTCCAACTTTCTGCACTCTCAGAATACCGAACCACGTCAGCATGTTTGTTTACATGAGGATAGTTGACAAGATGCATGACTCAGCTTTCCCATAACTGCACACGGATGGGATGCACGGCTCTCCAACAGTGTATGAACTGCAGGTGTAAAACTTCACTGATTCACATCAGTCTCGACATTTACAGAAGTTAATGTTCTTAGGGAAAACCCACACATTGAGTCCTAGAAACAATATTTGCACTTTAGCTGTTATTTCTTATCAAACAGTGGGAACTACTCCTGCAATTTCTAAATGGGACGAGAGCACAAGAGGACCTTTATAGCTCATCCAGAATGCTGAACTTGTCTCCAGGAAGCCATGGGTTTATCCAAGAAAAATGATCAGATCAAGTTTGCATGGCTTATATCTTCCTGTTATCCTATAACGGATTAGCAAAGGTCTACACCGGGCCTCGCATCCCCACTGAAAATTCCCTCAGATCAGGCTGGATCGGGTCAGACTGTTATGATTGAGGGAGCTACATGATGCATTTTTATTCTGATTAGGTTATTATTCTGATTATCATTGAACTATTATGGTCCATACGTATAAATGCAGATAATAAAAAGGAAATCATAAAATTATTATTCTGCTGTTGTTCTCTGCTCGGCTTGAATCAGACAGGGCTAGATAAAGTAGAGGTAACATCATACCTACCACAGTTTCAATCAGAATCAGCGGTTACCTCTTGTTTTACTCCAAAACAGAAAAAAAAAACAAGTGACTGTACCTTGACCCTGTTTGTGCCTGAGGATGAGCAAATCTAATTCTGATATTATATCATTTCATCCTGTAGAGTGTTCTACGTCTAGTAATCACTAGGAGGTTTCACTAATGATCTACTCCAGTTATATTAAAACTGCTGTTTGCCGCATTGTCTTATCATTGCTTGCCGCTCAAGGCTACTGTCCCCCCAGTGCAGGTGTGTACATGTGACATGTAACTGCGGTGCGAGCAACTATGGATGCCCCAGTTATGATTTGCATGAAAGAAGAGCGCCATGCAGTGATTCGTATTTTTCTGGTCTGAGGGTGTATCTGGTGCCATTATTTATCGAAGACTTTGTGCACCGTATGCAGGAGGTGTTCGGGTATCTGCAAACAAGATTTGGTCCGATACTCTAAGGAAGGTGAAAGTTTCTTAAAGAGAATTATTACTGATGACTAGACATGGATTCATCACTACGAGCCTGAGAGTAAACAGCAGAAACGTCCTCAATTGCCGTCCAGGTAAAAGTTCTTACGTCAATCATTAGCTGGAAAATTGATGCTTACAGTTTTCTGGGATTCTCGAAGGCCAGTTTTGTAAAATTATCAGTAAAAAGGTTGACCAATCAACAGTGCTCGTTATAGTGAGATTCTTATTCAAGAGCAGGAGCCTAAACTTTTAATTAAACGTAGGACTCTTGTCCAAGGGTGTCATGATATTGCATGACAATGCACGTCCGCACACTTCTGCCCACAGTGTCAACAATCTGCAAAAAGTTTGTTTCAAGGTGTTAAAGCACCCTATAGTCCTGATCTTTCAACTGTTTGATCCCCTGAAAGCGGCCCAAAAAGGATGATGATTCACTTCTGATGAAGAAGTGAAGACAGTGGTGCATTTGTGGCTCGCTTTTTGCTCATTTCTACCTCACCCTCGTACATGCGAGAACACCGGATGGACACCGAAGTCTAGAGTGTCTGAAAGAAAAAAAGAAATAATAAAATTGATCTGATGTGATCTCACCAGGAAGACTCAGGGAAGACTAAATGTTCAATAGGCCATTGCTGTCAAATGAAGATCTGCGTGAGCACCATGGCACCAGACATACAGTAGGTACAAAATGCAGCAAGGCACCATGCAACATTCATGACTCATGTAAAAACTAAAGCATCGTGAAGTTCCTCACTGTCATTCCTCCCTACACACTTTTCTAGCTATATCACTTTTCACACGGTGTTTACATTGCCAGCGAGACACCACCGTTAATCAGTATGGGATCTACCCACCTACACTGTTCTGTTCAGGCAGAAAATAGAATTTTTGTGGCTTTTAGTTATAATTAAATATTCACATTTCTTGAATCCACCTCCCCCAAAGGCTTTTTTAACGACTTCAGTCTTTAAATAAATCTTCACATATTGTAATCATTTGAACCTAGGTTTTCAGGAGCTTTAAGGTATAGACGGAGCAGTATTAGCAATCATGGAAACCCGCCCAAAGGCAAGTAACACAACACAGTGTGGGTGAATGTGTCTCTACAGCCTACGATGATATTTCACACTTCTTTTCCACTCAACAAACAAGAAACTCCGCCCAGGGTGATTATTCTGCTGCTGTCCCACAATCGTTGCAGCCTCGCTTGTTCCTCATATGCGACATTTAGTGGATGCTTTTGTGTGATCAGTCAGGTGTTCCTGAGAATTCAACTCTAGATCTGTTCGCTTACCTTGCACAAAGCAAGGAAAAGTGGGTGTTTGGCTTAGCAAACACGTATAGAGCTCATTACAAGCACCAACGCTCATCGTCCCTGGAAACCAGCGTCACATCAGCCCTATTTGCATGGATTACCCACGGTGCCGCGGGGATCGCTGTGATCGTGAAAGAACGCTAGATTGCGCAGTCAGATCAGCTTGTAACGAGAAGGACTCATGCAGCCACACAAGCGAACTCTGAGCATGTTTTAAGAAGGATGGATGAAATATTAATGGGGTATCCCGTTAGCTGCCTTCCCACAGCTCCCTCATGCACACTGTGCACAAACAGATCAGGCTGATCAACAGTACTCTGCTGCATTATTCATAAGCCTGTGACTCAGACTCCAATCCCAATCACTGCTATAAGCAATGACATTGTTTACAGCACAGGCAGCCATGACTGCGTCTGTGTGCAAACCCGCCTGAGAAGTCACTTGTGCCTTTGAGCTGCTTGAACCCACGCGGGACTTGTTATATCCATGCACGAATCTCTGATACGGGGCGAAATGGGGCAGATGGATTGCCAATTATGGTTCGTAAAGCACCTATAAGCAAACGGAGAAGAACTTCAGCTAGACATCCTTATGTTCAGACATCTATCACTAGGCAGTGTGAGAAATGGAAATGCCAAGGTTAATATCCCGAGGCCCGTAATCCGCAACTAAACATTTTAACTGTTCTGGAAACAAAAGGGCAGACACCAATTATTCTTCCATGCATGGAAAGATGAATATAAATGAACAGGAGTCAAATTGCTTTTTTGATGGAGTAGGAGCTAAACCCAGGATTACTGTGTGGTTATATAGCTTATTTAAACAAGAGCAAACAAGGCCAAGCAAAACTTCCAGTTACAACATCAACTCACAACACTAAGCAAGTGAAAACATGGCAAAAAAGTGTAGCATTGTAGCACTCTACATGGGCAAAAGTACTGGGGAATCAACTCCATGTTGAAGTATTTGGATATAAATTTGGATAAACGATCACCGCAGGTTTAGCCAAATACTTTTTTTCTATACAGGTACATCGAAAAGTTGATTTGATGTCACACTAATCAGCTGATTAACTCAAAAACACCTGCAAAGTCTCTCAGTCTGGTTCAGTAGGTTGACTGCTGTATCCAAGCACATTAATGGAAAGTTGAATGGATGGGAAAAAAGTGGTAGAGAAAGGTGCACAAGCAACAGGGATAACCGCAGCCTTAAGAGCATTGTGAGCCCATTCAAGAATTTGGGGGAGATTCACAAGTAGTGGACTGCAGCTGGAGTCAGTGCTCTAAGAGCCATCATGCACAGGCGTATCCAGGACATGGGCTACAACTGTCGCATTACTTGTGTCAAGCGACTCTAGAACCAGGGACAGCGTAATAGGCGTCTTATCTGGGCTAAGGACAAAAAAGGACCGGACTGTTGCTCAGTGGGCCAAAGTCCTCTTTTCAAATGAAAGTAAATTTTGCATTTCATTTGGAAATCAAGGTCCCAGAGTCTGGAGGCAGAGAGGAGAGGCACAGAATCCAAGTTGCTTGAGGTCCAGTGTAAGTATAAAGTTTGTACAGTCAGTGGTGATTTGGGGAGCCATGTCGTCTGCTGGTGTTGGTCCACTGTGTTTTTATCAGGTCCAAGGTCAATGCAGCCATCTACCAGGAGGTTTTAGAGCACTTCATGCTTCCCTCTGCTGACCTGCTTTATGGAGATTTCGTTTTCCACCAGGACTTGGCACCTGCCTACACAAAGGACTAATATCTGGTTTAAGGACCATGGTATCCCTGTGCTTGATTGGCTCGTCTGAGAATCTATGGGGTATTGAGAAGAGGAGGATGCGTGACCCCAGACCCAAAAACGCAGAAGAGCTGTAGGCCGCAATCAGAGCAACATGTGATTCCATAACAACTCAGTAGTGCCACAGACTGATCGCCACCATGCCACACCGCATTGCTGCATTAATTCATGCACACGGAGCCCTGACCAAGTATTGAATGCTGTACATGTTCATACATTTCAGTAGTCCAACATTTCTGTGCTATTTTTGTATTTTATTAGTAATATTAAAATTTTCTGGGATATTAGCTGTAAGCTATAATCATCAAACTTATAATAAACACTTGAAATATATCAGTCTGTGTGAAATAATATGTGAGTATATAATATATAAATTTTTTGAATTTGAAATTTTTCGATGATTTTCTAATTTATTGAAATGCACCTGTATACGTTAGCACTTTGATATCCTCTGTGTTTATCTGTGAATGTCACTTCGTAAATAAATCTAATTAAGAAGCCAAGTTAACGAATCCTCCGAATTCAATTATTGAAAGCTTCTTAACTTTCTTGGCTACTGGGCATATGCATGAATTTGGAATGAAACGTTTTACTGGAGGTTTTTCAGGGATGGCAATAACTTTGAGCATTAGAGGTTTCAATGAAAAGGCAGACTTCCAGTAATGCTCCGTTTAGATACAGACATGCTGAATCCACAGTACATGAATGCAGGACTTACACCCTCAAATCAACTACACGATGAGTTCCAGGAAGACATTATATTGCTTTTTTATTTATTTATTTATTTTTTTTTAATATCAGCACTTTCCTAATCCCTGTTTGTCTTTGAAATTAATTGTGGATTGGACTCCTGATACGTTCTAACATGCACGCTAATTGTGTTTTGAGAAAATTCCAAAGGTTTTCATTATAGGATAAGTAAAACAGCTTGATTCATGAGTTCATGAGTTTGTCACTTCATGTTGAGGCTTTTCAAAATGGCGGCGTCCGTGTAAGTTCTGTACTGTATCTGCTAAATATAATTAAATCATAGCTTTTCTTTCTTAGTAGTTTAGCAACACATCTGAGGGAAATGTTGATGTTTTTTGATAATCTTGTTTTGTTTCTGCTGTTACTATGCCGTTATATGGGAGTGTATACAAGCTAGCTTAATTGCTAGTCATTCATTAGCCTAGCTTAAGCTTGGGGTTCATTTACCAGTTGTACAGCAAAATATTATGACTTTATCCATTTCAATTGCAAACCATGTTTTTGTTAAAAGCAGAAAACATCAAGTTCCACTGAATGCAGATGTTATATGTTCTAATTTAACTTAATGTTTAGCAGCATTAGCATGAGTAAGCTACTTCCTTTTGGAATCATCCAAATCTTATAAAGACTGTTGAATGCATGTATATTTTGCCTTAAAATGCCTTTGCCTTAAAATAGCTTTACTCTAATAAGGAAGCTTTACATCTTTCCAAAAGTAGGTGTAAAATAAGTACAAAAGAATGAACAGCATTATCTGAACTATACAGTATAAACAGTACCAGGTTATTAGTGGAAAGATGGCACTGACTATATTCTGAGGAATTACACAAAGCAGTTTCATTTTTTCCCCCAAATCGCCCTCAGTAAAGCAACATTTATGTAACTCACCATGGCATGTTGTTAAAGTCCCTTTTGTCCGCTGGCGGTTTTCTCCAGAGACTGCAGCTAGGATCTGATCCTATTTAAGATTTTTTATTACGTTTTATTTCAAATGATCGCTATAAATGAGATTTTCTGAATTACATCAGGTCCAAAAGCTTAGCTAGTGTTGCACATGAATAAAAGTAGGATTTCTCCCGGTGTTCTCCAGGTGCGAAACATGTTGTGCTGCTGACCTGAGGTGTCGATGCTAATGAGGGGGGAAATGCAGACAGTTCTCGTTCGACTCGCCTGCTTAGAGACAGGCAGCGAAGCACTAGAGCCCAAAATACAAGACAAACACCTACACACAGCAATACCAAGACATCGACTTGAAGCGCCACAGAACACCAATGTAAAACAACATTGTGGTTAAGCAAGGAGGTCTGCAAATTACAAACAAGACAGGGATATCAAATTGCATATATTGTAAGAATGTTTAAAGCAAAATTAGTGCTGTCAATAACACAAATGTAATTCGCTAAAAAAGCGCTCAAGGAATTTAAAGTCAGAATACACTTTTGTTGCGCAGCTCAGTACATAGACAAAAAAACATCCAATCAGTTAGGACAAGTTTCTGCACCCTTGTCAGGTACAGTAGGTTATCTACAATTTTAGAAAGTTCCACCTTTTGTACCGGCATTTAGTACCAGCCTGTTTAAGAAGAGCTTATGTGAATGCATTTTAGCTTTAGGGCTTCCAACTGCCCCGATCATAAATCTGAATTGCAGTGATGCCACAGCTATCTTTGGCAAGAGTCAAAAAGTGCACAGAACTCTTTGCGTAAGAAGGACAGATTCATTCTTCCCTCTGTTGATTAAAGCGGGACTATCCAATGATGACAGGCATGGCCAGCTGTGGAAGCCTTTCCTAGCATTTTCCCCTTTCTAAGTCAAATAAACATACGCTATATTATATATTTGTCAGCTAAGAATGCCTAGGAGGACCGAGTGCCTTCAATCTTTAACAGGTCGCAATCTATCTGTCAAGAAAACTTAAAAATAGAATGAAGCAATTTTACCATCTCAAACGTTATCCAATTAATAGTTGGACAGCTGGATCGTTGCTCTATTTTAAACTATACCTGTCCTCCTTTTACTCTGCTTCTGCATATAAGTGGAAAAGAAATAATATCTGACCCATATTCCCACAAGGAAGAGAAATATTATTTCCCTGGGTCCCTGGTGGTACAAAAAGTGTGTCTTCATTTCAAGGATAAAAGAAAAGAAAAACTGCAGTATATGCCTAACACTACAGTGTATACAGTGGTGGCCAAAAGCATTAAGACAACATGTGCCAAGTTTTATATCTTTCTCTCTGCATAAAACGGGTGATGATGACACAAATTACTTATCTGAATGAATTAGAATCAGCTGGTTTAGTTGGATTGAACAAATATGTGACAAGACTTTTACTTCTTGCGAAGCAAACAAAGAACGTCCACGTCTGCACAAAGAATGGCAAAAACTAGGGAATTCTCAAGTGGATTGCAAACCTCTTGGCAAATTTCTGTACATGAAGCAATCAGGCAGGCATGGACTGAGCGAATGACACCAGAGTATTGCTGATGTCTTTTTGACTATTTGCACACCCGGATCCAGCCAGGTGGGTATTTCATAATAAATACTGATTGTTGTATAGCAATTTCCGTACATAAAATAAGTTATTTTACTGATAATTTCAATAAAACATTGAATTGTCTCAAAACTTTTGCCCACCACTCTAATACAACAAGTTATCAAATGTTGGCCTATTTGTACACCTGGTTCAAAGCATCATGCTTGAGCACCTATGGACCAATGTGTCACTGAACTACACTAGTCTCCAAGGTTGCGTTTACAGATAGTATCATATTTTTTCCTCCTACCTTTAGAAAACTCCTGAGGAGTGAAAAGATAGATTTTTCTGTCTCTATATGACTGGGCTAAAGCACTCTTTCTCTCTTACTTCTATTCTTTAATGCCAGAAGTTTTTACTTTCTTCAACCCTTTAGGCTAACAAGATTGTATTTACTGTGGTGACATTTCTTGGCAGCTCTCTCAGTCCAGGCAGCCAACACCTAAGTTAGAATGAAATCGCATTTAAATGCACCAGAGATCTACAAATCTAATCTAAACGGTAATCTCTCAACCAAAGATATAGTATAAGTGACAATACATTCAAATGATTTATTTACTTAATCTGCTAATAGCACTTTCCCCAGCACGTATCTGGTGCCGTGTTAGTGTTGGCGCGGTTGTGCAGATGTCAGTGTCTAACCTTTACTCACTCTTTCATCACAGTTTTCAGACAGCTGGACTGTAACCAAGGAATAGGAGATGCTTAAGCTTGGAGGGAGTTTCATTTTGAACTCATGCAGTTCGGGTTACTTAAAAATGTTTACATGTAAAAATATTAACAAAATTATTGCTTTAAAAAGTACAATGATCACAACCACAAACCAGTTAATAAGTCATTTAACTGGTAAGTGTTACAAACCAAATGAGATTTTAATTTTAGCAACATATTTAGAACAGATCACAACTAAAGGTAATGAAAGCCTAGATAGCCTTAAGTGCAGTAATCTACAATAATATATTGTACCGTCTGATCCAAAAGTATTTGGACAGTGACACGGTTTTCGTAATTTTGCCTCTGTGCACCAGCTCAAAGGATTTGAAATGAAGCAATCATGATGAAATGGTCATGACTTTTGGGTTTTTGCAATGAACTAATATATTAGATTTTAATCATTTTAAAAATATTGTATTACTTGTTTAGAAGATACAGTCATGCTTTTTTTACTCATTTATATAAGTAGACTAACTAACAAATATAAATATAAGGATTATTTTTAATACTTGAATGCAAATCCTTTGCAGTCAACTGCTGAATAAAATGGACATAGACATAACCAAATGCTGGGTTTCCTCCTTTGAGAAGCCGTTTTGGGCCCTTACCAGAACCACTATTAGAAGATTATATGTTTTCTAGCAAAGTCTAAACTGGCCTTTAAGAGTCAATAGTTTGCATCTAAAGATAAACCCCCTATATTTACCTTTATGGTGGCTTAATTTGATTGATGATGCATCTTCCTTAGACCGTGTTCTTGACTTGGGTATCTGTTGAGAAGGGGTTTTCTTCACTAATTCTCAATCATCCACTTTTGTTGTCTTCTTAGGCATTCAAGGCCTTTTGGTGTTTCTGTGCTGTATTCCTTTTTTTACCATATTTGTGATTTGCCCATTCCTAAAGGGTCTGCTATCCCATTTTTAGGTGTTTTTTAGCCTAATGATGGCCTCCTTCACTTGCGTTAACACCTCTTTGGACCGCATGTTGGGAGTTCCCATGAACAGCTACCAGATGCAAATTAAACACTTATAATTAAATCCAGACTTCAGACCACACCTTGCACTGAAACTGCTTATTTGTCAGTTATCCAGTTACTTTAGTGAAAATTGAGGGATTTGACATTGGATATACAATATATTCTCAAACCCGAAGTAAAACTTGCAAGATCCTCCTAAGTTGTTATTTTTTACAGAATGTGTTAAATACCTTTCATATTTAATTATGCAGTGGTTTACCTCTCCAATTGATGCAAATGCAGATATGTTTTTAAAAAGACTTAATAGTTTGTTGAACAGTCTGTATTCAATGGAAAAGACATAGAATACATTCCATAGCCTATAAGAACCCATGGTGACACAGGTATCACAAACCATTGAAATGTCCTGTAAAGTTCCTTATTTAGCACTTTATGCTTGACTTCTAATGAACATCCTGGCGCAGTCATGTGACGATCATTGAATTTGTGTACACATGGTATCATTTCCAAAATGGTGGTCTGCCCGCGTAGCACATGTGACAGAACTATACAATTTTAAAAACCTTGTGGGTTTTTACAATGATTTAATAAAATCTCCTACAGTATTTTATATTTAGCTCATTTCGTATGCATTTCTTGAACAAACTGATATAAAACACATTAAGAAAACCTTGCTGTGCCATATGTCAGTATACCACTTAATCCTGTATACAGGGTCGTGGGTGACCTGAAGCCTATCCCAGGAGATGTGGGGCACGAGGCAGGGTACATCCTGGACAGGGTGCCAGTCTATCACAGGGCATACACACATACATACTCGCACACTACGGGCAACTTTTGGACAGTGGGAGAAAACCGGAGTACCTGGAGAAAACCCACTAAGCACGGGAAGAACACGCAAACTCCATGCATACAGAGGAATCGAACCTGGCCTGGAATCAAACTCGGACCCTGGAGGTGCAAGGCGACAGTGCTAACCACTAAGCCACCATGCCGCCCTATAATTTCCCTTAAAGGAGTAATGGGCCCGTGCTCATATGAGTGAAAACATTCCGAGAGTATATTTGGGTATATTTGGATGGTTTTTGTATATTTTGGTTGTAACTTTATCTTCGACCCCTCTCTGTTTCCGGTTCTGCCTAGAACCTTGGGAGTATTTGGTTGAGTTACATGCATCATACGGAGTGCAACTGCAGTAATTACAGACCTAAGCACTACTTTGACATTTGATTTCAGGAGTCAAGTGGTGTGGATAGTTTAATACAGTATCATCACAATATGTCATGCATGCTTATGAAATGCATGTTTTGTTTTTAGACACCTTTACTAACAGCTACACTAACAGAATAACCAGGAGATCTGCAGAGACAGTTTTAATCAGTCTTAATCAGTGTCTTTATTTATGTTGAGAACCAGATTTTTGCTCATTTCTAAAACTATGAACAACATTTGTCTCTTGCATTCATGTTACATCGCATTACATTTGACAGCAATGCCACAGCCCGTTTTTTCTCCCCATCTAATATTTTCGTCTGAAAGATAGAGAGGTCTATGAATACCTTCAGTGGTGAGAACCACATGCAGGTGATTTTAATCTGAAAGGGCAGGTCAGAGAATTTAAAGTACCTGCATAAGCCAGTTCTGACTATGAGCAACTTTTCCAGAGAAATACTGATGTAACTTCAGAACTTAAGCGAGGACCCCTTTGGCATGGTGCAGTAAATAGAACTTTGAGTATTATAAGTAAGTGATGTTATCTGTACCATGTACCACAGCTGTAACAGCTTGATAGGAAGATGGGGTCAGAGGTTGGCCATGATATGGCACCCCTGGAGAAGAGAATGTTAAGGGCTTGGATTTGAACCTCAGGACAATATGATCCATAACTCAGAGTCTTAACTTTGTCTAGTACGGTTCTATATAGAAGCTGCAATCATACTAGACTTAGGTTACTACTAAATCTATTTCATATTATGATTTAAAACCTCCGAAATACACTTAATACAAAAAGAACTGACATAAGGAATCAAGTTGGAACCTAGTTATGACTCTGGAACAGCAAAACATAAGAAAGCTTCTGAATCTTGACAAGCTTGAAAAGCTGAAAAGCGTATTCGAGATATGAGATCCTACCACCGAAATGGATCGACTGTACATAGCGACAGAAGAGAATGATGTAAAAGAGCCGGGCACCTAGTAGAGAAGAGGATCACTAAAATAGGATGCATGATACTTAATAAGGGTTTAGTATATCACAGAAAAAAAACTTTGATTCTGTAATTTTGAATTTGGAGTGCGACAAAATAATTTCTTGAACAGCTATCATTTATTAAATTATGCTTCAGTTAATAATTAGTCTTTACTTAAATATACGGTATAAACCCTACCACTTCTGTAAAATTATAAATAAATCCCATGCAGCAGCTGCATTTTTGTGGGTTACTGGAACCTTAAATAGTAGCGTCTGGAGCTGTAGTACAGCCTCCCAGAGTTTCCAGAAGTGGGAAAATCAGTCACGCAACATATGTCCCGAACAACATCAAGAAAGGACAGTTCTGTCAGCTTTATATAAAGGCACTTTCAGAAATAGTACTCGTATGATAGATGTGTTACATGACCTAAGGTTACTCACTCACTCACTCACTGCTGTATTCAGGGTCGCGGGGGGTCTGGAGCCTATCCCAGGAGGCTTAGGGCACAAGGCGGGGTACACCCAGGACAGGGTGCCAATCCATCGCAGAGCACACTCACTCACACTCACTCACACGCTCATTCACACAGTACGGGCGATTTGGGAACTCCAATTAGCCTAATCTGCATGTCTTTGGACTGTGGGAGGAAACCAGAGTACCTGGAGAAAACCCACCAAGCACGATGAGAACATGCAAACTCCATGCACACAGAGACGGGAATCGAACCCGAACCCTGGAGGTGCAAGGTGACAGTGCTAACTACTACACCACCGTCCCACGACCTAAGGTTAATAAATGATAAATGTCTACTGTTATTGTTGATAGGGTGAAGTTTTCTTTAGCAACATATTCAAACTTTTATGTAAGGAGTCTCCAGTGTCAGAACTTTCTAACAATTAATAAGATGCCTGCCATGGAGGCTTATTTGGATGGAGAGCTTTCCGGATCATTAATGACACAACTATTAATAACTGTTACTGATATAGCATGAGTGATGACAAGAACTAACTTTTCCAACTTCCAACTTTCCAACTTCAGCAGTTTGTTTTGTTTTAATCATATAGTATCACTTGTACAACAGTTAGTTCTGACTGTGTAATCTGATTGGACGGGAGAGATTCCAAGAGTGGTGATGATGGAGCATAACAGCACTCGGATGTTAAACTATATTTTCATTTCAATTGTTGATTATGATAACTGGTCGGCCGCTGCATAGATGAAAGTATGTCGATACGATACAAATCATAATCGGTTGATAATCGATGATGTTTGTGGGATTGTTGTATAAAAGCAATAGCACACTGTGTGATTCAGTACACATGCTGTTGTCCTGAATATCACCTTATGATCTGATATTGCTTACCCAACAAATGAACATTTTATTAACAAAACCATTGGCAAATTCTACTTTATACCACCCAGTCATAGATTATTTTCCTGTAACAGCATTCCACATGGTATTTTATTCCTTCTCTAATCTCTTATGTATGTTATCTAATGATACAGTATCTCTGTCTAAATCATTTGTATATATCATAATGGATTAATCCATACTGGCCTTAAGGGAGCATCAAGAAGTAATGCACAGGGTGCTTTCGTGTTCGCCCACCAGCATACACTAAATGACTCAGCATCAGAAGCCAGTGCAGTCACCTTGCCTGAGAAACGAGCTCGCAATAACATCAAACCACCACTAAAACCTCCATCTAGAACATTAACAAGTGATCAAACGGTGCATGTGTTCAGAATACGAATGTGCCGGGGCTCAAAGCGATGCTCCTGAACTGGATGGCAACAGTTTTGTGTGTAGAGGCATCTATCAACTTTTTTAGTAACATTATTTTCTGTTTGTCTGTTTCGCTCAGCCATCAGATCCTTTTTTTTTTTTTTTTGTATGTTTGTTTTGTTTCCACCCTTCAAGCCAAATAGATTTGATTCCCTCTGATGACGGCTCCCTGTGTGGCTTTGGCAGCATGTATCCTAACACCATAAAAGGGCGGCACAGTGGCTTAGTCGTTAGCACTGTCACCTTGCACCTCCAGGCTCCGTGCTCAGGTTCCCACTGTTTGCAGGAGGTTTGCATGTTTTACCCGTTTTTCCTCCAGGTACTCCGGTTTCCCCCCCACAGTCCAAAGACATGCAGATTAGGTTCATTTGTGTTTCCAAATTGCCCTTGGTGTGTGAATGAGTGTGTGCCCTGCGATGAATTGGCACCCCATCCAGGGTGTACCACGCCTCGTGCCATGAGTCTTCTGGGATAGGCTCCAGACCCACGTGACCCTGTATACAGGATAAAGTGGTATAGACGATGAGTGAGTGAGTGAGTGAGTGAGTGAGTGAGGCCATAAAAGGGTGTTTGGAACTATAAAATTTTGTAGCATTGCCGTATATGCTATGATTGCTATGACTAGTACTACTACTATAAAGCGTACTTAAAACATAATTCCACAACATATCATATTTACGTATTAAGTATCTTAATTAACTGTCATGAAAAAAAAAACATACAGCATTTCTTAAATTATAATTCTGCTCATAATCCTCTGATGTTCTCTCTCTCTCTCTCTCTCTCTCTCTCTCTGTGGCGTATGGAGCTGTTATGTTATAATACAGTACTGTACAGTAGGGTCTGTTCTGAGTGGAACCCCACAGAGATGCTCTGCCATCTGCGGACCTGGCACCGGCTGCCCTACGCACTCTCCCAACCAGCACTGCCTATAGGGGGACAGAGAGAGGACTCTCACCTCCTCATCTTCACTTCCCCCATTTATTCATCACTTCATTTCTCACAGCACGGAAATGGTAAAGCATGATGGTTTCCATTCATTTTTTTATTTTATTTTTGCTTTCCTGTGATTAGGTTCCTGCATAATGCTATCTGCTTTCTCCAGAGGTAAGGGGGAAAGGACGGGGGTTGTTTAAATATGTCTATATCCTAAATCCTGTTTAATCTGGTCATTTCTAATTACCCAGCATAGCAAAGGATTTATAAAAAAAATCATATTAAAAAAATTCAGCACAGAGTCAAAGTGCAATGAACAGACTACTTTGGCATCATAATAAAAAATTCTAAAAAAGCATAGTAATTGTTCATCGCAGTGGTCTCTAGTGATCGCTCAGGCCTAGTATATGAGTACAATATGAACTCATCTTCACCATCTCAGCATAATCGCAATCCATGAAACGATGAACACTATAATCTGTCTCATAAGTAATATGCAGAAAGATTTCATTTAGCTTGGAGGCTGCTGATGCAACATCCAAAAGGGGATTGCATCAAACCCCAAGTTATTCATTCAGTCCTGATTTGCAAAATATTATGCATCTACTCTGCCAGGCAACAAGACAGCCAACTACAAGTGATTTGGCTGCCATAAGCCTTCAATCAACTTGAAGTTTATCTGCACTAGCCTTACCAGCTGTTCTGCCATGTTCCACTGTTATGAGGATTCCCTTTTGGCCTTTTCCCTTTCTCAGGGTCGCCACATCGCATCATTCGATCCATAAGGTAACAATCCACCCACTAGGTAATAATCCACCCACTGTTGGCAACCTGCAACAATCCACCCACTTCTGCCCTGGTTCTGGGTGTCTGGGTATTATACAGTACAGACCAAAAGTTTGGACACACCTTCTCATTCAAAGTGTTTTCTTTATTGTGTTCTTTATTGTGTTCTTTAGCCCAAACAAGTCTCTTCTGCTTGTTGCCTGTCCTTAGCAGTGGTTTCCTAGCAGATATTCTACCATGAAGGCCTGATTCACACAGTCTCCTCTTAACAGTTGTTCTAGAAATGTGTCTGCTGCTAGAACTCTGTGTGGCATTGACCTGCTCTCTGATCTGAGCTGCCGTTAACCTGCGATTTCTGAGGCTGGTGACTCGGATGAACTTATCCTCCGCAGCAGAGGTGACTCTTGGTCTTCCTTTCCTGGGCCGGTCCGCATGTGAGCCAGTTTCTTTGTAGCACTTGATGGTTTTTGTGACTGCACTTGGGGACACTTTCAAAGT
>JAAGKR010006302.1:0-38214 GCA_011419295.1 Clarias macrocephalus | reverse complement strand
GTGAATAAAACTCTGTGTCTCTGGAGCAGCTGGTTTATTGTGACACTCAGTGTTCATGTTGGTTTAAATGAGTCTCTTATTCACTGCTACTGGTTTGTGTTCGATCTCACTGGGATGAAGTTTATCAGGACAAAGTGACAGTTGTGTTTAAAAGTGTCGTCTCATCACCATCACATAAACACACACTGAGAGCTGCTGTCTCATCTAATACACAGTGTGTCACTAATGCTCACACACACACACACACACACACACACACACACACACACACACACACACACATATATATATATAGTACACTCATACATATACTGCTATGTAATATACTTAAATGGCATCATATTTTGTAATTTAAAGCCTTTAAATGCATTTCAGTGATAAAATGAATAAAATGCAATAGTAAATGTAAAAAGTTAAAAGTAAATGTAAAATGAGTCAAAAAACGATTTTTGCAATTTAATAATTTAATAATAAAAAATAAAATAACATGTAAGTAAAACTACAACAGTTATGCAAAAAAATATCATACTATTCTGTGTTCAGAAAACAGTACTGTGCCCCTGAAGGGACATGGGTGGAAAAAAATTAATTTAATACATTGTACAATACAATTAAATACATTTTGATAAACTACCGAAGACAAGGTAGGTAATGTAGGTGTAGGTGAATAATTTGGTAGCAAAGTAATTGGTGTATACTTAATGTTATTTACTTAATTTTTACCCAAGCATTTGCAAACGTCTGTCTTTTTCTCTCCCTCACTTGTTTGCAGGCATTGGAAGATTACGTACCTGGAACTCCTACCTGGAGGTGACAATACAATATATTAAAGTGAGTCTGCAATATGGCAAGTGTTCTAAAAAAAATGACATGTCCTGTATGTGGCATTGCTTTTTAACATGAAAGGGTATGTAAATCACCAACAATTACACAAAAATGAAGCACACGGTGAATATGCATGATGTATAGTTGGGTGCAAACCATGATTCACAAAATACAATTCCTTTAAAAGTCTTTTTATTTTTATTATTTTTATTTTTATATTTTTTATTTTTATATTTTTCGCCACCGTAGGCGGTCAACTGTGTTGACTGTGCATGCTTCAAAGAAAGAAGAGGTTAAGTGCCCATTTAAAGGTCGTGTCAGTGTCTTTTCATTGTGGTCCTCCTTTACTTCTCACCTTTCTAGATATCATAAAAATGCTACATCTGTGCAGGTCTCATCTGTGCATTTGGTTCAGTCTGTGCCTAGTCAGTCACTTGACGTTGCTCATAGTCCATCAGATGTAAGCACTGATGAGCATGAACACCTGGGTCCATCTGATATGAAAAGACTATATATGAAAAATTTTGCAAATGTACCTTCCTCAACCATTCAGATGATTGTAGAACAAGTAGAAAGTCTCACTGATGTGTGTCACCAGTACACAGTAAATGTACTTAAAGGTGCTTTGCAAGCAAATACCCAATCGAGTGAGTTGGAAATCAAAGAGGTTCTGACAAGTTTAAATGACAATAGCTTGCATGCATCATGTAGCTGTGCACTTTCTACTGACTATTTGAGACGACATTATTTTCAGAAAAACTTCTATGTGCATCCTCAAACAACTAGTTTAGGCACTGATGAAAACCGAAAGGAACAGTTTGTTCAGTATATACCAATAAGAGAGACTTTGCAGGCTTTGCTAAAAGACCCAATTGTGTGGCAAGAACGTACAAAGCCTGTAAATGACACTTTACATGTATTTAATGATGTGAATGATGGTTCAGTGTTCAAAAGTAATGCACTGTTTGCGGAGTCAGGGGGAAGTATAAAGCTCATACTATACCAAGATGCTTTCGAGATTGTTAACCCACTTGGGTCAGTGAAAAAAAAAATACAGGATACTTGGGGTTTACTTTACACTGGCCAACCTTGACCCATTTTATCGATCCAGCATTGAAAACCTACAGCTTGTGCTCCTGTGTAGAGAGGAACCCTTTAAATTTACAATGTAAATTGTCTACTGCTGTTTTGTGTTTTTTTCCCACTACCTCAACTCATACCTCATCATACAGTCTGCTGTTTGCACAAAAATTATTTTTGACAAATGTCAATTGTTTAATGCTGTTTTTTTTTCTCACTAACTCAACATATACCTCATCACTAAAGAAGGCATTTCAGTACTGAAACGTGTTTACATTGTCGTGTTACGTTGTTTGTGTTATCATGTAGCTCTCGTTTGCACAATTGCACATGCACTTTGTTGTCTGTTGTCTAGTGTTGTCTCTTCTAGTATAAAAATTGATCGCTTGGCTTAATCTTAAAAATGTAAAATCTGCGTTGCTAACTTATGTTGTGTTGTAAATTTATGTCGTTTGCATGTTTTGTAGCACCTTGGTCCTGGAGGAACGTTGTTTCGTTTCACTGTGTACTGAACTGTATATGGTTGGAATGACAATAAAGCCTACTTGACTTGACTTGATGTGAAATATTTTGGACATGACAAAGTGTTCTCTACAATGCTGTCAGATATAAAGGAACTAGAGACAAATGGACTTGTCATCTCTGGCCATGGTGTTAAGGCAACAATTTTTTCCATTGCTGGTGATAATTTGGAATCCCACAATATTGGAGGTTTCACAGAGAATTTCAGTACTTCAGTACTTGTCTGGTAAATAGAAGTGATTTCCATGATTCTCAAAAAGGAGCCCCACTCAGAACAGTGCAAAACTACAATGAAGCAGTACAATATATACAAAGTGGTTGCCTGACAGAAAGCAGAGGTGTAAAATTTGATTCAGTTTTCAACTCCCTCATCTACTTTCATGTCTGTCAGCCTGGCCTCCCACCTTGTATTGGTCATGATGTGTTTGAAGGAGTTGTGGCGTATGACTTGTCTATTTACATCAAATACTTTGTGAAGGTGAAGAAATTTTTCACCTACAGTCAGCTAAACCGAAGAATCAAGCAGTTTAGCTATTGTGGATCTGATGCAACTTCTACTGCTTCAGAGGTTGCAGAAAGAGGAGATAAAGTAGGTGGCAATGCAACAAAAAACTGGTCTCTCCTGGGGCTTCTTCCTACTGTATTATAATAGGTGAAAAGATAACAGACACAGATGACCCAATATGGCAGCTAACTGTCCACCTGAACGAAGTTGTGGAATTAATATGTGCCCCTAAAAGACTCTCAGATTGCTTTGCTCAGTGTTCTACTTGAGGAGTATTTAGAGACAAGAAGGGAGATGCTTCCTGATCTAAAACTAAAACCGAAACACCATTACATTTGTATTATCCTGCTTTGATACTGAAGTTTGGCCCTCTGATAAGACTCTGGACAATGAGATTTGAAAGCAAGCAGTCTTACTTTAAAAGATGTGTGAGAAGAACACAAAACTTCAAAAATGTCTGCCAGACACTAGCGAATAACCACCAACTTCTCCAAACATATCTATACTCCAGTTCAGTCCACGCCGACTTGTATAATGAGGCAGTACGCAGTGCAGTAGAAGCTAGCTTTCCTGATCAGTGTTCTCTCATAGCATCTACTGAGGTACTGTGGAGAGGCACTCTTTACAAAAAGAGCTTTTTCCATTGCACAAGTCCTTGCATGCCAACAGAGTTTGGGCAAATCAAACTCGTACTAATGATGAATAAAAATGTGTACTTCCTTGTGACTCATCATAGTTCATCTTACTTGGAGGAGTTGGGACTGTATGAAATTCACACAGCATGTGGGGACATGAAGTGCCTAAATGGAGAGCTGTTGTCAAATTATTATCCATTGCCTGCTTATCATTTGTGCGGAACTAAAGTCATTTCTCTTAAGCACAGCATAGTAGATGCTGAGTAACAGTGATTGTGATTATGAGCACCAGTTAATATAATGATATTATGAATGATATTTAAAACTTTTGGCTGATTTAAAAAACTTTATTTTCTAATTATTAATTAAACAGAGGTACATCAAGTATATCTAAAGCCTACATGAAGTAATATTATGTGATGTTGATAATGTTTCAGGGCTTGTAGTTATTGCTTCAATTCAAAGACGTGAATTGATTCGGCTGATGTTAGCTGAGATCCTGACAATCTGCCCTTCACCAGGGAAGAAACATCTTAGTGAAATTGCCAGGAAGATTGTTTCAACATATCCTCAGTCATTCCGAGATGTCATTGAAGATCAAGTTCTAGGTAGTGGTTATGACTCCCATACCAAGCAGCTGCAGAGTAGAGTTGACAACATGAGAAAGGGGGAAAAACTATATTTTCCTGAAAAGACAGACATCCAGCACAAGTGAAGAAGAAGACCCACCTTCCAAGATAAGAGTGGATATGTATGGCTGTATAAACTGGCAACCAAAGCGCTTGGCACTTAATGAACCGGAAGAGACTCAGAAATGTACACAAGAGGAATTAAAGAACATGCACGAAAACAAAAGCAAGAGCACCAAAAGTATTTAAAAAATGGTGGCAACACTCAGAGAAGCAACATCATAAGTGGAATGGAAACCCTTGTTCTGGTGAAAGAATGGCCTCATCTGTTTGAGATGTGTGGGATAATGGTTCACTTCAAAGAGTTAACAGGTATGGATGTTGACCGAGAAGCCATTTCAAGTAAATGTAAAAGAATCATTTCATATCTCATCTCCTATGAGAAAAAGAGCAAAATTGAGGACATCTTATCAGGCATGGAAATTGCTAAAGCAAAGGATCTAGATGCTGATCTTCCTGGATGTGTGTTGCTACTTCTGAAATACTTCAATGAAGTACAGGCCAAGATGCTTCTGTTGGTTGATGAGACGAGTCTTCCATCTCAGATTGATCAACTACCCAGCACACCTTGCATTGTTGTCTGTGGTATGGTTGTTATTTTCTCCCATTTAAGCAAAAGGCATTTGAATTTATATCAAGTATATTACTGCTGGAGCTTGCTGGGGATTCTAGTAAACCCTTAGATATATTAAGCTAAAGGGTTAATTATTTCGTTGTATTTATTTTTGTTAGACCCTGATGGTAGTACTAGTAATTTAGTTCCACTCTACATTGCATCTGAATGGTAACCAATAAGTTGAAGGCTTCTGAACAAATTTGGGCACTTTATATTACAAGTAGAAAGCTTTAGAAAACTTTAGTTAAACGACACAAGTCACTTGGATTACTGAATGACATGCAAGCCTAATACTGTAATTATCACAAAGTTAGTGTTCTTTTAACTTAATTGTTTTTTTCTAATTTTTTCCTGTTGTGTTGTAGGGAGTTCCCCTCTGACAGCCGGACGCTTTATGATAGCTGTGGACCAGATCGTTGTAAAAGATGATGTCACAAATTGTGGTGAGGCCCTTCTAATGATGTTTGTGATGCACCACTGCCTCAACATCAGCTATCCAGCGGAACTTGGTGCAACTCTGTAGTTCATGCAGAGGTACAGTAAGATCTGAAAGTGTAACCAGAAAATGTATTTATTATTATTTTTTTTTTAGCAAAAAAAGGTGTATATATTCAACCCATAGATTTATAGATCAGATAAATTGTTCATTAGTGCAGTACACTGTCTAGATTATTGGTACTGTTTATTCTTATTCAATTCATTACACTATTCAAAACTGTTTTTAATTATAATTTAAAAATGCTTTACTATAAAATATATATATAGCTTATCCACAGAATTGCTGATCATATTGTTTGTGGAACTATATTGAATTTTTTTTCTGTCTTCGCAGGTGTCTTTTCAAGATAAATCCAGATAAGGGGACCAAGGTAGGCAAGAAAGAGTCCAAAAACAGCAGTCTGTTAATCCCAAGGTTCTTTCATTGATTACAAACATTGCTAACTTTGAATGGAAAGAGTAGAAAGCTTCTTGTATTGCCAGCATCTTCAATTGTGTTACACTGTATTTCAATGTGTTTTTTTTTTTTAATTATATTCTTTATTGTTAAACTGTTCATTCTACAGTTATTTCTTTGGTGGGGGGCTTTGTGATGCATGTGTAGGAATAAAAAATATCTAAAAAACTAATTAATACAGTAAAAACTGATTAATAATTAAAAATTGGTTGTTTAACAATGATGCTAAGATGTTAATGGTGTCATGTTATTTGCAAATAACAAACAATAAATCTGAAACAAAAATTATGGTTTCATATTCTTATTATCCTAATTTTTTTTGCTGTTTAATCTACATATACCATAAATAAGAATAATAAAAATATATAGTCTATATAAAAAAAATTGTGCTTAGTTTTACAGTTTTCTTTTTATAAAACAACAGTAATGATCTGCTCTTAAGCATTTTTAAATCATTCATTAAAGATAATTATTATATTTTAACAGTGTATTGTTGTTTTCTGACAGTTATTATATGTTAAAAGTAAAACATTTCATAGAATTATAAAAGAGATTCAATGTAGAATTACAGTAATGATCAATAATTGTGAACTAAGAAATTACTGTATTTTAACATTTTACCAAGATTTTTCTATCTGACAGATTTTTTGTTTGTTTGTTTGTTTTTTTACAGTCATTTTCTGGCGTTCCTGCTGCCAGAAAATGACTGGTTTTTTTAACAGGGTTTTTTTTTTTTTTTACAGTGTAGACAAAAATGATGGTACCCCTAACGTAATAGTTTGTTGCACAACCTTTTGAGTCAATCACTTCAATCAAACGATTCCTGTAACTGTCAATGAGACTTCTGCACCTCTCTGCAGGTATTTTGGCCCACTCCTCATGAGCAAGCTGCTCCAGTTGTTTCCGGTTTGAAGGGCACCTTTTCAAGACAGCATGTTTCAGCTCCTTCCAAAGATGCTCAATAGGATTGAGGTCAGGGCTCATAGAAAACCACTTTAGAATAGTCCAATGTTTTCCTCTTAGCCATTCTTGGGTGTTTTTAGCTGTGTGTTTTGGGTCATTGTCCTGTTGCAAGACCCATGACCTGCGACTGAGACCCAGCTTTCTGACACTGGCCAACACATTTCTCTCTAGGATCCCTTGATAGTCTTGAGATTTCATTGTACCCTGCACAGATTCAAGACACCCTGTGTCAGATGCAGCAAAGCAGCCCCAGAACATAACAGAGCCTCCTCCATGTTTCACAGTAGGGACAGTGTTCTTTTCTTGATATGCTTCATTTTTCCATCTGTGAACAAAGTGCTGATGTGCCTAGGCATTTTTGTTTCATCCTTCCATAGGACATTCTCCCAGAAGCTTTGTGGCTTGTCAGCATGTAGTTTGACATATTCCAGTCTGGCCTTTTTATGATTTGTTTTCAACAATGGTGTCCTCTTTGGTTGTTCATCTCATAGGTGTGTGTGCTTGCATCTCATACTGTAGGTGTCTGTGCGCGCATCTGATAGGTGTGTGTGCGTGCATCTCATACTGTAGGCGTGTGCGCGCGCATCTCATCTCAGTTTATATATATGTGCGCACGTCTCATTCAGGAGGTGTGTGTGCGCAAATTTCATATGTAGTTGTTCGAGGAGTTAGTAGTATATATGAATGTGTGACTGTTTTATATATGTGTACGCAGGGGCGCCGCTAGCAATTTTGGGCCCTATGACAAAATATGCGGTTGGTCCCCCTACCACACCCATTCTGCACAAAACATACAAGCCAACCTAACTATTCAAAATTTTTGTCTGTAATATAATAGTACTGACCTATTACTTCTGTCTCATTATTAGTGAAATAGTTATCTGCTATCTTAGGCAGTAGTACTTAAAGTCCGCTAGCAAAGTTAGCCAGGAAGATAATGCTGACATATTTGCTACAAATTCAAGATCTATATCTGGACGAAAAGTACATATTTAATTTTCATTGGTGAAAAACGTAACTAGGGCTGTAGCTATCAAATATTTTAGTAAACGAAAAAAATGTACCAAAAATGTAATCGATTAATCGAGTAATCGGATAAAATGTACTTTTGCTTAATTAAACAGCAATATAAAATATACTGCTCAAAAAAAAAAAAGAACACTTAGTCCCGGTTTGACTTGAACTTGCATACACATATGAGAGGCATTCAAGTCAAACTGGGACTAAGTGTTTCCTTTATTTTTTTGAGCAGTATATATAAGAGAAAGATTAACTGGTTTTCTTTTTAGAAAACCTTTATTTTTTAAATGCATACAACATTTTATCAAAAAATAAACATTGTCATTATTCACAATATAAGGAATAGCTTAAAGTTGACTGAGATGAATTAAGTGCATTACAGTGCCATACATTCTTATTTTAAAGCTTTTTCTTAGATGCAAAAACTAAAATAAAAAAAAGGTATTTCAAATGACTTTAAGTATTAAAAAAACTAAGGCACACATTAAAATAAATAATTATACAAAAACACTGAGTTGTGCAACTTAACTTTCAGAACGAAAAGTTTCTAAATCTACAGCTCAGGCATAACATAAGCTTTTACCGACTTCTTACTGGATGCTTTGTGATGACATTTAAGATGCAAAAATCCATGGACAGGAACAAGAGTCCATACATTGTGTTTTAAATCAATATATTCATCAGAATATAAATGTCTCTCCCTTGGACGTGTGTGTGCGCACTAGTGATTGCAATGAAGAGAGATAAGCATGTCAACATGCTCTGAACTGAGGCTTGCCCTGTGCTTTGAAGCAATGTTTCCTGCTGCTGAAAACATTTTTCATTGATAATTTTTTTATCATTCCCTTCTATTTTGCAGCCCGCAACAGAACGCCTCAAATTACACAGCTAACTTTGTGTCTCCTTCCGTGTTGTGGGTGACGTAAGCGCTTCTTCTTCGTCGGTGTTTACTGGCGACTTGCATCCGGAAGCACGCTGCGTCACGTCAAACAAATAATTGCGCAAAACATAACGCAAGCTTTTAAAATTAATTAAAAATTAAAAGAAGCTTCGAGGCAGAAGATTTTGCCTCGATCATTTTTTGTAATCGAATTATTCAAGTTCCTCGAATAAAACGTAACCTGCTGTATTGAGTATCCGATAGTGGTTAGCTGTGCAAGTCGCGCCAACATTAACGTTACATCAAAGGAAGCTTTGTGAATAAACATATACCTTTCTTTTCGAAAAACTTAGTGAGTAATTCTCTCTCTCTCTGCTCTCTCTAACCTCGCTTGTCGTTTCTGATGACCGGACTTATACTTCTATGTTGAACTCGATGACATATCTGCTTTTACAGTTTAACACCTGTACTCAGCATCGACACTCTTCGCTAGGCAGGATGGGCTGAACCATACAGTGAATCAGAGAGGGGTGTGATTTGACTCGAGATGCAGAAATAAGCCGTAATCTTTTTTCATTTGTAACTCTTTTGTAGATACATTTCTAATTTCTTTTAATTTACTGCTAGTAGTGTTATTACTAATAAAGCAGATCTCTGGGGGGCCCTAAAGGGCGTGGGCCCTTAGAATCGTCCTACCACCCCCCCCCCCCTTAGCCCGCCCCTGGTGTATGCAAGTGTTTCATGCATGTGTGCATGAGTAAAGTTTGATTTAAGCCCTATATAGTGCCTCATAGCAAAACCTCCATAGGTTATGTACAGGAAACAGAAATGAGTAATTAATTTTAACTCTTTTGGTCTGAATTGTTTGTTCTTTTGTCACATGACTCCCATAGATGCTATACAGTGTATTATAACTCGTATATTATATATACATTAAAAATAACGAAAGACTCGGACCGAAAGATACTGTATCAGACGTGAGCTGCTCATTCTGTTCATCATAATATATCGTTAGCTGCATTGTACTGTAATATTTTCATTACTGGAACTATAGCCAAAATTTGTATATGTAGACGTGTTGGGGGTCTGTTTATTGAAAATGTAACACGTTATTTTATTTCTGATCAAAAGAATGAATTGAACTAAATGACTCAAAAAAAGATTAATTAATTTTTGATGAATGAAATTCAAAGACCCGAATCACTAAAATTATTCAAATTTTCCATCACTAATGCCTATCAGACTTGGGCTTTGTGAATTTGAAAACAGTGATCTCCCTCCAAATAAACTAAAAACCATGCAACTAATCTACAATTGTATGTTGACTATAGAAAATCTGGCCATTAGTGAAGGTTTTACATAGTATTTAAGTTCAGAAATATACAGGTGAACTCCCAAAAAATTAGAATATCATCAAAAAGTTGATTTATTTCAGTAATTAAATTCAAAAAGTGAAACTCGTATATTATATAGATTCATTATACATGTACAGATATATTTAGAATATTGTTTAAATATTGTAAAAAAATTAAAAAATAAATAAAAAGATTTTAAGACAGAAATGTTGTACTACTGAAAAGTATGAACATGAACAGCACTCAATACTTGGTCAGGGTTCCCTTTGCATGAATTACTGCAGCAATGCGGCTGTGTCACTGCATGTTATGGGAGCCGGGTTGCTCTAAGGCCTTCAGCTCTTCTGCGTTGTTGGGTCTGGTGTCTCGCTTCTTCCTCTTCAAAATACCTTATAGATTCTCTATGGAGTTTAGGTCGATCAAGCACAGGGATAACATGGATCTTAAACCAGGTATTAATACTTTTGGCAGTGTGGGCAGGTGCTAAGTGCTGCTGCAAAATGAAATCAGCTTCTCCTTAAAGCTGGTCAGCAGAGGGAAACATAAAGTGCCCTAAAACTTTCTGATAGACCGCAACCAACCCCAGTGGATGACATGGCTCCCTAAACCACCACTGACTGCAACCTTTACACTGGCCTGTGTCCTGGATATGTCTGTGCGTAGTGGATCTTGAAGCACTGACTCCAGCTGCAGTCCAGTCCTTGTGAATCTCCTTTCTTTCACAATCATCTCAAGGCTGCGGTGATCCCTGTTGCTTGTGCAACTTTTTCTGTGCAGGGTGTCAATGATCGTCTTCTGGACAACTGACAAGTCGTAATAAATTACAATACCATTGAAAAGTTGATTTAATTTCAGTAATTCAATTCAAAAAGTGAAACTCATATTACATAGATTTATTACGCACAGACTGATATATTTTACGTTTTTATTTCTTTTAATTTTGATGATTATGGCTTACAGCTAATAAAAACAGAAAAATTCACTTGTTTAAATTAATTATCCTTGTTTGGAACTGCTTCACCTGCTGTTCCTGAGTAATTCAGTGAATGTGGAGTTGACTTGTGTCTACATATCTTTGAGCCTGACCTGCCCTGAATCTTTGTAATTACATGTTGGTTTTGGATATGAAAATGAACCTGTGATTGCCTTGGACACCTAACCTGCTCTGACCTGGTTTCTATTTGTGAATGTCCTGGACAATTAACCTGCACATACCTCGTTTTGGCTAGCGCTAGCAACCCAGCTGCTCTCACTTCATGTTCGTCTTCCAGCTTTCCATTAAAGGACTTTCTCCAACAAAATGTGAATCTAAAACAGCCTTCACAAAACTTCATTTGATGCTTAACCATCCTGTGGGCATCTTCATGTTCTAACCCTGAGAGCAGTAAATACCAATTAGGCCACCAACTCCTGAATCCCCTGTCTATGTGCAAATCTCACTTCAGGAGGCCACATGCGATCCCTGTCTAGCGTCTACAGCGTCTAAGGTAAATCTTAAGCTTTCACACGTCAAGAACTCCTCTGTTATTCATAGGTTTACTGAAACTCAGCAAGTATTAAACTGCAGTATTCTACTGTTCTATCCTGTTTTTGTCTCCTACCTGTCTGCCTCCTTATAGGACATTATTTTCATTATTTTACTACATTTGTTATTCATTTTAAATAGATCACTTAAGCACATCTTGTTAGATTCTAACTGCATTTCATTGGCTTTGTAAGTTTAATCAAATCAAATCTAAATTTTGAAGATCACATGCCAGTCAAGTAAAGGATTTTAATGTCCACCTTAAGACAAAGGTGTTGATCGAATTCATCAAATAGACTCTCACACTAGATTGTTCCCTCCTGATTTATTGTAACTCTCCATCGTGATCACTGGGTGGCTTCCCTGAGCTACAGTGTTAAAAAATCAGTGTGAGCTAATGTGTTATATGTTATAAACTATATATTCATATAAACTTGCAACAATTGTAAACATTTTATACAAATAATGGAAGATTTCAGTGATGCTGTGTAGCATTTGGCTCTATCTACTATACATGACCTGATTAAAAAAAAAATGAAATAAACGATTAATAGCTCATCACTGCAGAGACAGTTTCCCTCTTTTTCATTGCTGTGTGATCTTCATATCACTCTGAACTATGCTGAAGGTCTGTCTATGGAACTCACTTGTCTTTCAGGCTGTTTGGTAAAAAAAAAAAAAAGGTTTTTATCTGCCTCCTTACTTTTCTTCATCAACCCAATCATTGTTACTGAGATCTACCTGAAGGCAAACAACAATGGTTTAGAGTCACATTTTAAGACACTGAAGCCGTTTACACATCTTGAGACCAACACCTGAGGGGCTGCAGACACTAACTTACTAATTCATAGCTTAGCTACATGTAAATGTTAAACACTGTAATACAGATCACAGAACAGCAGCTACTAATGTTATCAAAGTTACCAAAGAAACTGGTGTTGATATCAGGAACAGTACAGGAGTGATGTGTTGATGTGTGTCCATGTGAAACTTCCTACAATCACAAAACCACACTGCAGTTTGGACTTAAACGTAACTCTTAATGTGTGTGTGCTGAGGCTGAGAGTTAGTTACTCACTCTGTGTTAGATAAGAATGTGTGTGTGTGTGTGTGTGTGTGTGTGTGTGTGTGTGTGTGTGTGTGTGTGTGTGTGTGTGTGTGTGTGCTGAGGCTGAGTATTAGCTACACACTCTGTATTAGATAAGAATGTGTGTGTGTGTGTGTGTGTGTATTTGTATTGCCAAAGCTTAGAGATAAGGCACAAGAAAATAGCAAGACTAAAAAATAAAAAATAAGAAACAGTATAGAAAGAGTAACAATAAATAAATGTATATAAAATAAAAGAGTACTGACATTAAGGATGGGAAAGTAGAAGAAACATGTATATACATATATGTACATAATAATAAGTGATCAGTGTGTATTTGTGTGTACATGCATATGTGTGAGTGTGTGATATGATATGATATGAAAAGATGTATGATATATGATATGTGGTGTATTTGGTCTCTCGCTGCCCCTCACTTGCAGGCTGGCACGTGTCTGTGTGCTGCTAGTGTGCAGCTCTCCCTGTACTCCCCTAGTAGCTGGTGCAGTTTGTCGGTGTCGGGGTGGCAGTTGGTTGAGGATGATTTCATTGAATTTGATGAAGAATTCAGTGCGAATATGGTGATATTTCAGCATTCAGTGAAGAAGTGCAGCTCTGTCTCTATTTTATTAACTGTACCCCTCTGGCACGGTCTCTTCTCTCTGAACAGGACTGTCTGTCTCGCCCCGTCTGCTCGCTGAGTCTGTACTCCGTCAGGGTGTTTCTTAGCTTTGGGTCAGTCACTGTGCTCAAAGTCTGCCATGCTGTACTGTGTGTTTAGAGCCAGATATCACTGCATCTTCCTCTGCACTTTAGTTTGTGTTTCCCAATACAGTAAACCCTAGATTGCGAGCATAATTCATAACACAAAGAATGTCCCCATAAGAAATAATGAAAACTCATAAAATAAATACATAAAAATAATTCATACAAAATATAAAGTAAAAATAAAGCAAATTAACCTGCACTTTACCTTAAAAAAAAGTAAAAATAAATCCCAACAGATAAGTGTTTGTGTATGCACATGCTGTGTGTGTGTGCGCATACAGTGTGTATGTGTGTGTGCGCATACAGTGTGTATGTGTGTGTGCGCATACAGTGTGTATGTGTGTGTGCGCATGCACTGTGTATGTGTGTGCCTGTGTGTGAAGCTACAGTAAGAGGAGAGGAGGAATGACGGCCTAATTCTGCCCTGCATGCATTATTTGGGGTCCCAGTGAGATCAAACACAAACCAGTAGCAGTGAATAAGAGACGCATTTAAACCAACATTAACACTGAGTGTCACAATAAACCAGCTGCTCCAGAGACACAGAGTTTTATTCACATAACAGGAAAATCAGCAGGAACAAGACTGTAGATCAGAATTAAATACATTCACATTCAAGAGACAATTTCACACAGGATTATGTAAAAATATTTTAAATACATTTACACATCAGATCATCCAGCTAAGAACAATCACTAAGCACTGAGAGCAAATTAAAGAGAAAATAAACATCAATAAACTACAAACCTTATTAACAGCTCTATACCTGCATTACACTACTCATAAAATAACACACACGTGGGTCCCCCCCAATATCCGGGTTACCCAATGCTAGGCAGAGCAAATCAAGCCTGCAGTGTGTTGTCGCATTTTATGTCTCTGCTTACTAAATGCCCCCCACCTCTCTCTCTCTCTGTCTCTCTCTGTGCATGCGCTGGGTGTGAGTGAGGTGCGGAAGGCTGTTTGGCGTCCTGCCAAGTTTTTCTGATTTCTCCCCACTTTATTTATTTTTTAGTTAATGTTAGTAGTTTAATAAAATAAAGTTAAGGGATTATAGTGAGAGAGAGAGTGAGCGAGGCACCATGGCCTCTGAGGCCGGTGTGGAGACTCTGTCCCTCCGGCATGGTGTTAGATGCTTGCCGGGAGACAATGTACTGGTGGAAGATGTGCTGCTGGCCATGGGAGAACAGATCGGGTGTGAGAACATCTACTCCGCCTCCCGGATGAATAAAGCGGTGGTCGTGTTTTTAACTAAAACAAAGCTCGCGGACACACTGATCAGGTGCGGGATTAATGTGAGAGGATCAGCAGTCCCGGTCTCCCCTCTGTCTGCCCCCGCCACACGGGTGCTGATATCCAACGTGCCCCCGTTTATCAAGGACGAGGCGATCATGAGGGAGCTCGCCCGCTTCGGGAGGTTCGTCAGCCCAATGAAAGCCGTCCCGCTCGGGTGCAAGAGCTCCAGCATGAGACACGTGCTGTCCTTCCGGCGGCAGATACTAATGGTGTTAAACCGCAGAGAAGGAAAACTCAATGTCAACTTTAAGTGTAAAGAGGGGGACAGCAGCTACACTGTGTTCGCCAGCACAGAGCCGCTCAGGTGTTTTGAGTGAGGGGACGTCGGGCACAAAAGGCTGAGCTGTCCGCACGGAGCCGCGCGGCCGGGGAGCTCGCGGGGCGACTCGGCCGGGAAACAGCAGCAGCGGCGCGTGGACAGTCACCTGGAGAACAGCGGGGAGGCGGAGCCCACAGCGGGTCTCATCGGCACACAGAACAGTGACACACCCGAGTCACCGATCACCAAGGTCAGTACAGATCAGACCGCACTCGGTGCCGACATCAACACTGCCAACACTGTAAACAACACCAGTGAAAAACACGAGGAGAGTACAGTAGTCAGTGCAGACAGCGGCCCCGCCCCTAACGCTGACCCCGCCCACAATGTCTGCACTGACCAGCACACACACACCACCACCAGTTACAGACAACAGTACGAATGAACCGAGGAGAAAGAGAGAGGAGACGCTCAACAAAGATACAAACAATAAACGCAAAACACGCAGTCAGACTCTGAGTGACACAACACAGGAGAGTGAAGAGGCTGAGAGCAGCACAGCACAGACACACACACCTGGAGATACCGAGGAGCAAATGAACATCTTTCTACAACTGTCCAAAACTCAGAAAATACACGTCATGAAGACGTTAAAAGAACTGAAAAAGACTAACAAAACAAGGGGAAAAAAAGTCTTAACTGTCATGCAAAAGGAAGAAAAAATGGACAACAGCTAAACCAGAGGACTGCAGATGAATGGACCAAAAAAAAAAAAAAAAAAAACTGAATTACTGAACCTAAAATGAGAAAAAAAAAATCATATGTCTATATAATGTGTATGGGTGCATGTATGAGTGTGTGTGTGCATGTATGTATGAGTGTGTGTGTGTGTAAGTGTGCATATCAGTGCGTATGTGTGTGTTTGCATGTATGTGTAGTGTGTATGTGTGCATATGTATATGTTGTGCGTTAAAAAAACCTCTCTCCCTCTCTGTCTGTCTCTCTCTCTCCCTCTTTCTATGTGTATGTGTGCATATTTGTATATAAATTGTAAAAATAGTCACTCCTTTAATTTTGATATAAATAAAGTGAGTTTAAAACCTCAAACCTCTCTATCTGTCTCTCTGTGCGCATGCGCTGGGTGTGAGTGAGGTGCGGAAGGCTGTTTGGTCTCCTGCCAACTTCTCGAAAGACTGTTTATTTATTTATTTATTTATACTTTTTTTAATTAGTGAATGTTTTTACTTAAAAAATATACATATAAAGTTTATAGTGAGAGAGAGAGCGAGCGGGGCTTCATGGCCTCTGAGGCCTGTGTGGAGACTTTGTCTCTCCGGCATGGCGTCAGATGCGTCCTGGAAGACGGTGTGCCGATTGAGGACGTTTTGTGTGCGGTGGGGGATCAGATCGGGCGTGAAAACATCTACTCTGCCTCCCGGATGAACAAGGCCGTGATGGCGTTTGTGAACAGGGTCGACCTCACGAGTGCACTGATGCAGAGTGGAATAAGTGTCAGAGGAGCCGCGGTTAAAGTCACCACTCTGTCTGGCCCCGGGGCGCGAGTGGTGATATCTAACGTGCCTCAGTTCATAAAGGAAGAGGCGATATTCAAGGAGCTGCCCGTTTCAGGAAGTTTGTCTGCCCCATGAGAGTGATCCCGCCCGGTGGTAAAAGCTCCAACATGCGGCTCATCCTGTCTTTCCACAGGCAAGTGCTTATGGTTTTAAACAACTAAGACCAGACACTAAACATAAACTTTAAATGTAAAGAGAGGGACAGCGACTACACCGTCTTCACCACCACGGAGCCGCTGAGGTGCTTCCAGTGCGGGGATGTGGGACACAAAAGGCTGAGCTGTGCGCAAGGAGCCGTGCAGCAGGGGAGCTCGCGCAGCAACACGGCTGAGAAGCAGCGGCGCAGGGACAGCCAGCCGAAGAACACTGGACAGCCCGAGCCTGCTGCGGACCTCAGTGACACCACAGAGTCAGAACTCGCTAAGGTCAGTCCTGTACACACCGGCACCACGGAGACACACACCAAATCTGGCGTTGAACCCAAAACTGACATCACTGTAAACAGCACGAATGAAAAACCTGATGCCTGTACAGTACACAACTCTGACGGTAGCCCCGCCGCCAACATATGCACAGAAACACAGCAACCAGAGACCAGCACACCACCACCAACACCAAAAGAGAGCAAACCGAAGAGGAAAAGACAGGACACGTCCCCCACAGAACTCATCACCAAGCATAAAACCTGCAGCCAAACCCTGAGTACAGCAGCAGAGCACAGTGAAGGAGCAGGTTGCAGCACAGCAGACACACACACCAGAAGATATTCAAGAGCAAGTAAACCAGCTTTTAGAAGATTTAACCCAATTACAGATGCCAGACTTAAAAAAAAAAAAGACATTTAGTGAAAACTTCATTGAAAAAGGCAAAAGCAGCACAAAAAAAGAACCAAAACATCACACAGTCATTCAGGATGAAGAGAATATGGACAGAAACTAAAGAAACACGAACGCTGAACAGGACTGTAAACCAAAGGACCAAAACTAAACACTGAGAAATAAATAAATAAAAAGATGTTTCTAATGGTAGAGTGTGTGCGAGTGAATGTGTGTATGTGTGTGTTTGTGTATATTTATATATAATATGAGTGATTGATATGTTTGTATATGAAAGTGTATATAAAATTGTAAAACAGTTCATTTCTTAATTTGTGATAATAAAGTGAGTTTAAAACCTCAAAACCTCTCTCTCTCCCACACACACACACACACACACACACACACACACACACACACACACACTACTGATTTAGTTTCTTACATAAAAGGTTTCATTTTTAATTTTAAAAATCATTAAAGATGAAATTAAATTTATGAAATTCATAAACACAAATAAAATAATTAACAATAAAAAAGTAAACATGTATTTCTAAAATTAACCAGAAATACTTGTCATTCTGACATTTACCAGATGATTAAATGTGTGAGGTGAAAATAAATAAATGAATAATTCACTCAGTGTTACATACAGGAGAGATGATCAGTGGAGCTGCATTTTTACCTCCTTCATTTAAACCAGGATAGAAGTATGGATAGAGTTTCTCAGTGAAAGACTGACCAGTGAAAGAGTAGATATGAGATCTGGAGTTCACATCATAAAAGGAGACCAGACCCTCCTCATAATCCACAAACACCCCCACCTTCTCCACCTTCTCTCTCAGTGTGAGGCGGACAGGGGGACCAGCACGAGCCCAGTAATCATCATCACCCAGCAGTGCCACAGTCCAGAATCCATCCTGAGGACTCAGTGTAATCCTCCCCTTCCTGTTAATTTTCTCTCTCACGACTCCTAAAGTCCACGCAGTTTTCCCGCTGACCTGCACCTCATAATAAAATCTCCCTGAGGAGAAACTCTGCTTTCCCAGAACAATAACATACTGAGTAAACCTCTGTGGTGTATCAGGGAGATTCTGCCACTCGTCTCCGAGTCTCACTTGTTTTTCATCAGCAGACAGGATGAGAAATGGATTTGCTGTATCAGGATCCAGAGTCACATCCACTGAGAGACACAGAGTGAGATGTGAGTTTCAGGTAAAAATAATAAATCATCATCAGTGGATCAGATTCATTAGGTTTTGTAGAAAAGTCTGTACGAGTCTGTCAAAGACCAGAAATATTACACTGAACTTCCGCAACTGCGCGCGTGTGTGTGTGTGTGAGAGAGCGAGAGAGAGAGAGAGAGAGAGAGGGGGGGGGGGGGGCATTTATTAACAGGAGACATGAAACGGTACAACACGCTCGAGTCTCGAGTATTTTTGTCTATAATAATAATAATAATAATAATAATAATAATAATAATAATAATAATAATAATAATAATAATAATAATTAAATGTATAAATCAGAACACAGAACACATAAAACCTGAACACAGACTTCTGTAAATCTGATCATTCAAGCTGAATCTGTGAAGACTGAAACTATATGAAACCTATTACAATTTGCAGGGCGGTAATTTAAAATAAATAAATAAATAAATAAATAAATACTGCATGTGGTTTAGTCTTATATTTGATTATGCAGGTCTTAATTTTTAATATTATAAATGTCTCTAACACTTCAAATAAATATCCATATATAAATATTCAGCTCATTTTTACTCCAAAACACAGACGCTCATATATTCAAGAGAAAACTGGGATAAAATGCAGAACAAAAACTCATATGAAAAAAAAAAAGTTTCAGGTAAAGTTAAACTCTCATCCACAACATCCTCTTCTTTGCACATAATCTTCTAAAAGCACTGTTTTAATCTCCTTTATGTTAATAATATTAGTCAGTATAATATCAGTCAGTGCTTTTTAATGTTAAATAATCAGCTTTAGTCAGTAATCAGCAGGACACAGTGTATATAATTACAGTCTGTAGTTCTTTACTTACAGTGTAGATGAAGTGAAATGTGTGATGTGGACGTGTGTTTGTACTGTTTCACCTGATGTCACTTCAGTATTAAATTTCATTTCTCTCTTAAATATTAAAATATTTTTAAATGATCAAATAATCATCCACTGTGTGTATAACCACATTCATCACGAGTTTTAAAATAAATGAATAATCACTCTATAAGAGAGTCTGCAGAATGCTATAAATGTACATTTACCAATGTTATATTATTTGTCCACTAGATGGCAGTGAAAGACCAGGACAGTTTCACTCATGCCAGAAACAATCACTGCAAAATAACCAGGTCATTTACTAATAAAGTCAATTCAGTTACATGGGATTTTACATGAGAGAGAGAGAGAGAGAGAGAGAGAGAGAGAGAGAGAGAGAGAGAGAGACTTTAAAGTCCTGTATTTTAACCAGTATTTTAGAATATGCAGTATTTTTGAAAGCCTTGAACAGATGAATATAAATAATAAAATAATACACCAATAATAAAAGTAATAACAATAGTGAAGTGCATGAAGGACAAGGTGTGTAAATGCACAAACAAATAATAATTCATGTACAATACTTAACTAGTTTAAGAAGCCTATTAAAACCTCACTTAAACTGTTTCATTAAGGACGTCTCCTCCAAGGATAGAAGGAAGAGGATCAAACTCTTCTTCTTAAATAAATCCTTACAGATAAAAGTGAGTCAAACAAAGAATAAAACATGATGTAAATGTTAATATGTGGTTGTTTAAAATGCTTAAGCAACAGAATAGAAATAGAAACAGAAATAGATCTCCATCCTCAAAAAGGAGCTGCACAACAGAGACACAATTATAGAGACTTTTATAAAAATAAAAACATCACAACCTTCACACTGACATCACACAGCTCATGTCCAGTCTCTCACAGACCACCTCTGAACTCTCACAGACAGGAGCAGAACAGGAACAGGTTGGAGCTATAGAGTGCAGAGCTGTAGAGACATTTCCCAGCTCTAAAATAATATCCAGCCTCCTACCACACAAAGACTTTCACCTGAACACCATACAGAGAGTAAACACTGATATCACCAGAGGATGTGATCTCATCCCTAATGTACACCACCACACCAGCATCACACCTAATCACCTGGATGACCATGTGCATCTGAATAACCAAGGAGTAATAAATCAAGGAGTTTACCAGGAAACTAAAAGACACAGCACTGACAGACACACACCCTACACACACACCGCAGCACTACAGCAACACCACTACAGCTACAAGCTATAGCTCAGACACCAGGATATGATTACGACCATCCTTACAAAAAGCACAGACAGAACACAACCTTAACCAGCCAAGCTAGTAACTTTAATTATAGCCTTGAGTCTGTTCGTATCTCTACTAACTTTACACACCTAGACTGAGTAATGTTTGCCCACTTTTCCTTACAGAACTGTTCAGTTTAGTCTAACTGGATGCTAAATGCACCCCCCTCAGGGGTCAATCAAGCAGTTCAGAATCTTAACATGATCTTCAAAAACTCAGCACAGAACTAACTACAAATCAAAACTCGGCCATGTGATCCTTTTAAAAAAGTGTTTCAACACAACTCCACTCGTGAAACACAAGACCGTGCGGTAGGTCTAAATGTCTGAGTGTGAGACAGGATACAATCCTAAATATGATTTTCAAATATATTAGCTGTAAGAAAATTAGGCTAATCAGGCGAAGAACAGCAGAATCTACATAGATAACATAAGGATAAATACATGAGCAGAAACTTAACAAACTGAAACGAAAGAAAGTTTTGGCACCTGATGGGATCCTGAACAAAATGATCAAAAAAATGGCAGATTTGTATTTTGTTATACTCTCTTATCCAGACCATCTTACATTTATCTCATTACACAACTGAGCAGTTGATGGTTAATGACCTTGCTCAAGGGCTCAGCAGTGGTAGTTTGGATGTGCTGTGGTTTGAACCTGCAACCTTCTGATCAGTAGTCCAATGTCATAACCACTGAGATACTTCAATTAAAACACTTCAGTCTGTTTCTGAGTGCAGGTTTCTTCCCTAAAATCTGTGATGTCTTTTTTAATTCTCGACATAAAAGTGTATGCGCGCACACACACACACACACACACACACACACACACACACACACACACACACACACACACACACACACACACACTTTACTTTCATGTGATGTATATTGTTTGATCTTGACAACAGATAGAATTTCTATATTGTCACACTACATTGACACAGTCATAGTCTTCTGTCACAGGTTTTAGAATCTCCTTCGAAATCGCGCAGAATGAATGAACTAACTATTCATTAATAAATAATAAAATAATCATTTAAAAGTTTGTTGATTTTGTTTCTTTGTTTGTTGCCTTTCCACAGTTTTCCTGCTTCTATGGATTAATAATTATATTCTTTCAACAACATTTACAATCACAGAAGAATAATGATATGACACTGCATAAATTATTAATTCATTCCTTTACACTCATACTGATTAGGACTAGAAATTTATCACTACAGTAATTGTTAAAAACCACCCAAACATGTGAACTACATGTTGCTAAAGATATCTCCTTCCCTTCATGCTCCAGTCTACATCTTACTTTTTACTACTTCAGTCACTGCTCTATATAAGACGTGCTGAATCCTCGACTCCTCACCAGATGGTTGTTTGCCTTCTAAGCCCAGTATGCTTGTGGTTTTTGGAAACTACTTATTGTGATCTCAACCCTGCTTTGTGTTTTTTTGACCTTGTTTTTGTCTCTTTGTGTTTTTGGATTATCATTGCTTTTGGTTGGTAATGATGATGAGATGAAGCCTCGTTTAGGTGTCGAGGCCTCCCAGCCAATAGTTTCTGATTTTATGACGCTTCATTTAAGAGCTCATTTTACTGACATCTAGTGGACAGATTTTGGGTATAAATCCACCGTGCAACAGAAATTCTACCACCATGTCTGAATATGTGAAAATTAAGTGAACAACAAAATAAAACAAACAAACTGATTATGTTCTAGCATTTCTTTTTACAGCAATTACATTATTGTGAGAAATTACTTTCCAAAATAAGTGAAGTCCTTCTCTTTCTCTGTGCATCCATTCAAGTATAAACACTAATGTAACAAGTATCTTGGTGAGAGATCCATGTGAATGAACTTTTACTTAAACCAGTCGAATCGCTGAACGAGTCAGTCATATGATTCCGGCAAATACAAGGTCTCGTTTGTCACTGGTCACATGACTCTCAGGGAAAAGAGATGTGCCTCAAAGCGAGGGATATATCAAATATAATATTAGACTGGCACAAGTGCCCATCTTTGACGGTAAAGTGTTTGTAAAAAGAGTTAAAAGGTTAAAGCTAAAAATAATCTGATCAGCTTAAACATTACTCTACCCACATAACATAACTCCCAAAAATTCTAATCAGGAAACTGTCTCGCTATTGCCAGATATTTAGGACACGTTCTTGAGCTAGACTTTGCCTATAATGTACAGCACAATGGATGGGCAGGACCTCAGCTTTCAGGAACTAAATGTCCTTCATGTTGTAATTATAAACTGCATACACTAAGAGTAAAAAAAAATCACAAAACATCTCGGGTATGCCCACAAACAACAAAAAGACATGCATGTCTGATAAATGCTTGGAGAGTCTATGAGACTGGTCCCGTCATTGCAGTCTAGACTACTGACACTGTGTGCATAGATACACACACACACAAACTAACTTTGCAGGAAAGAAAACACATTCTTACCTGCGAACTTTTTCTTCTTTACAAACTCTGTGAAAACAAAACTGTAATTAAGCAATATTTTATATTTATTTATTTGTTAATTGTTTGATATTTCACCAGTAAGTATTTAAATATCTATGTTAACATTATAAGGCAAAGGTACAAAGGGTCTCATGGATTTTTTTCTTAGCAAAATATTAAGAGTTCCTCTTTTTAAAAAATGCCAATGGATTGCAAAGTACTAAATAAGTGTTTGTATTTTCATGTTTTTTGGATCAAAAGAAGAAATAGACCAAGCTGTTATCAGCATGAGGTCTAAAAGAGAGCATCTGTCACTCAGTGGGTGTGTTAGTGCCCGAGGTATGTATAACTTTCTCGTCCGTGAGGGCATCATTTATGTAGAAAGATATGTACATATTTTGAAGAAACTAATTTTATCACCTAGCTGCTGTCTTTAACAGGATTGTCTCTGCACTTTACAACAGGACAATGGCAAATCACATTCTGCTTAAACTACAAGTGCATGGTTCCATAAGCAGAATGGCCTACTGTATTTGTAGTCCTGGGCCCATATTAACGAAGTACTCATAGGAATCAGGCTCAAAGTTCATGTAGAAGTGAAAATCTTCCTAGCTCAGGGTAGAAAATAAACATTCTTTATGAAGCTTCCTACTCTTTTTTTCAGCGAGGCAAGGAAAGCGTGTAATGTCACTTTTTATGACACTGAGAGTTGTAAAGTAGGCTACACATTATAGTGGTGGTTGTAGTTTTGACAGATTTTTGTATAAAAGGTGGAAAATCGAAATTAACAACAGTTGTGTATACTCAAATAATTTCATATAAATATACAAAATGCATGTATAAATATGATTTTTTTTTCATAAATTCAGCTTGTTTTTTATCGATTTCAAGCGTTGTGGTGGGGAAATGTATAAAGCTGCGGTGCTATAAGAGCAAAGTTAGATTTATTAATTCCAACATTGTGGACTGTGTCACTGTTTCAAAGTTGTATCTTTGATGTTCCTAAAAAAATTTTTAAGTATCAATCATCTGTGGAGACAGCAAACGACAATAATAACAGACCAGTAATATACTAATGTTAAAAAAAAAAAAAAAGTAAATATATATCACTCAGTGTTACTAAAACGTCTCTCCTCCACGCGCATCTCCGCCTGAACATCTCACTACTCCTAACTAGTTAGGACACCTCCGGGGCACTCATACATTTTGGTTGAAGTAGGAGTGATTTAATATTTTAAATAAACCAGGATTACATGACCGACATTGCATCACATTTTGGCCACTTAGGAGCGATTTCCTACTCTGGGATGCTTAGACATGCCCTGTCTGGGACAGGCCCTGACCTGCGTCTGATTGAGGTTGTGTGGTACGTTATGAAATGCGAAATAAGGCCAGCACATTGCACAGACACTTAATCAGATTCAGAGATTGGGAATTTGGAAACCAGGGCAACACCTTGAATTATTTATCATGTTCCTCAAACAATTCTCTAGCAATATTTCCAATAAGGAGGGAGGGATTATACTGAGATCCTAATCATCAAGAAGCCCCTACCAATAGGAAATGACATTGTCATTAAGAGCATTAAGGTGTGACTATGTTTAGCATGAATGAATGGACAGGGGGTTTTCCCAGAACAACATTGTTCAGACTATCACACTTCCCCAAGGAGCTTGTCATCTCCCCACAGTGGATCCTTCTGCCATATCTTTCTCCAGATAAATGGTGTACATGTATCCAACCAGCCGTAATATAAAAGAAAATGAGACTAGTTCGACCTGCCAACCTTTTTCCGTTGCTCCATGGATCAGTTCTTGTTTTTATGTGCCCACTATTAGACTTTTGATGGGGGACATTAGTTATCATGGGCAATCTGACTGTTCTGTGTGCCCCATACACAGCAGGGTGTCATGCACTGTGTTGTAACACATTCCAAGAGAGCATACAAAATGTTTGTTAATGGACCAGTTGCATACCGCATGGGATATGTTAGAAAAAAAAGTATAAAATTTTTGTATCTTTTATGATCTTCTATAATGTGGTGTCAAATAAATTAATATAAATACATAAAATGTATATACTGTATAAACACAATAATTTTAATGTGTATGGCATGGATGATGCCCACAACTCCATGAATGCAGCTTGTTTGTTGTTGATTTCACACTGCGTGGTGGGAAAATGTATGAACCTGCGTACAATCTGCGGTGCTATAAGAGCAAAGTTTGATTTAATATTATTTTATGATTTATATATTATTATTCATTTATTATTTTTACTAAAGAAACAGTAGCAGTCAGCATATTCTGTTTGTTAATTAACCAGTTACATACTGCATGCAATGTTAAAAAAATAATCAAATTATTCCATTTCTGTCCAAACATATCTTTTATGAGCTCTGTCTCACTCAATGATCAGAAAAGTCTCTCATCGGCACATATCTATGCCTGAACACCATTTTCTGCTACTTAGGAGACACTTCTCAATATGGGTCCAGAAACTGGAGTTGGGCAAGCAGCAGAGGTGGGAAGAGTAACCAAAAATTTTACTCAAGTAAGAGTAAAAAGGTTTTTGATGAAGTACTGAGTAACTGTTTCATCGTAAAGTCCGATTTCGTTATTTTTTAGAAATTATGTAAGCAGCCAGACAAAATGATAAAACAATGTAAAATTTTAACATTTACAAATAATAAAAGAAATAAAATAAATGTAATAAAATAAATGCATAAAACTAAATATCTTTACAAAATAGTAAATTAGGAACAAAAAACACAGATTTCCTAATCTCACTTTTTTCACAACAAAGATTTTGAATCTAATACCTACTGCATATGTATGTTTAAACTGTGTAAACTATTTCCAATGTGAGATATACTGTTCATTCAGTTGACCTCCAAATAGCTCAGCAGATAGAAAACAACATTGGAACATGTACAAGATGTCTCACTTTAACATAAACTGTTGTAAGGATGAACAAGCCCCAGAATGGGCCATCAGTCTATTACATCTCAGGGCCTATTCAAGCAGACTGCATGACGCCATCTCCTAAACTTATCAGTCCTCTGAGACAATGCAGCCTCTCTGACATCAGGAAGCGGGAAACGTAACCAAGCCACAATGAAAGAGGCACATGGCAGAGATACTATTCCAGATCATCTTCGATAAGCAGATTTGGTAAGATACACTAAATCGTGCTAAACGCTGGACGGGTAGCCGATAAAGTGTATGCTATAGATATTAACCCAGTTTAAAAAAATTACCCGAAGCCCTAAAGATTTGATGCATCTTTAGCTCAGAGCTGAAACCCTTCACTGTGTCCAGCAGAACAAAAATAAGAAACTTATATTTTTTAGCCTCTAGTTTATTTGCTTACGCGTTAACATTGTAACATTAAATAAAATAGCTAATCTAACTGCGATATGCTTCTTTCGTTGTCTACAACTTCGTTGTCTAATCACATGTGGTCATGGGACTACATGTGATTATTGTTGCTACGTCTAATTGATGAAACACAGTAACGTGGTAGATCCACCGGCTGCATTTCTCAGGCAAAAATAAAGAATATCTAATGTGTAGAATAAATGGTTAGAAAAGTAACAAGTTGAGTGTAGCCAAATGTAGCAGAGTAAGAGTAGCGTTTCTTCTACTCAAGTAAAAGTAAAAAGTATGGTGCAGTAAAACTACTTGTTTTGTTTTTTTTTCCAAAAGTTACAGTACTTAAGTAAATGTAACGGAGTAAATGTAACTGGTTATTACCCACCTCTGGCAAGGAGGCATCCTATAAAACATCCTATATAATTGTGTGCTTCCAACATCATGACAGCAGTTGGGGCAGGGCCAAACATGGGTTTAATGTTGGGGGTCGACAAACAAAGGATGAAAAAAAATCTTAAAAGTTTTACAAACTTAGTTATAATTACCATCTTCTACCCTCTGTCTCTGCAGTTCTGAAAATAGAAAACAAAGTTATTAGAATAGATTATACTTAGATGCTTGTATAGGAGTCAGTTTAATATATTATTATTAGGGCCCAAGCACTATGACATCAGCCCTATGTCGTCGTCATAGTGTGTGATTGGCCCTATTGATTTTCTAAGAATCTTTTTTCCCATCATTTAGGTCGTTTTAGCGATCTTAACATGCTCAAAAACTCATGAAAATTGGCAAACATTTTGTAATCTGCTGCCATTAGGAGGCCTGAGAGTCTGGGGCCCCGAGCCATGCCCGGCGCCCCTCAGGGTCCCTCACATGAGATTTTGCCATAGCTCATACATAATTGCATGTATGCAGGGGAAACCCGGTAGACATTTAGAGCTCACTGAGCTGAACAATATTCACACTGCATGTCATGGGCTCAACTTAACAGGAAGTCAGTTATTTTGGGTCGTTCGCAAACTGATGGATTTTGATATACTCCTCCTAGGGGATTGATATGATCACCACCACCAGTCTAAAGACATTAAGGATGCAAAATTGCAGAATGATTTTTATTTCACAAATGGGTCAGCCATGATGATGCCTTAAATTTATGCCGAAAAGTGGCTAATAACTTTGTGTGACATTATATGGAGTTACATCATGTTCATGACATCACATTGAGTGATATCATCATGTGATGCTTCCATAATGGTATTGGCTTGTCCTCTTTAAGTTCATGTGCTCAGTGTGCCCATTGTCTTTCTGGTGCACTAGGGTGGCAATGGTGCAGGGTGCTTGGGCCCGCTCATTGTTGGCTGCAACAATATATATTATTATTATTATTATTATTATTATTATTATTATTAATATTACTATATAAGTAGTAGTGGTATGTACATATGTATGATTTACAACAAAGTTTCTACTTTTCTACTAAAATCATGGGCATGGTTGAGTGTGAGCTGCAGACAGAAATGATTGAACAAGAGGCTACATGATAATCCTCACCTGTGTGTATGATTATTTCCAATTTACTTGTATGTGCAAATAAATTGTCAGAAAGTGACAAGACTAGTGGAGCATACACACATACGCGGATCTCCGTATACATTTTATAGACAGTAATTTTTAACACATTCTGTTTACTATATTATTAAATATTACTATTAATATATATTATTACTAAGAATATTATAATTAATATTATTATATGAATAAATGAATTAACCATTCAACTTGCATATGTGCTATAATTGTATTACTAATTACTGTATTACATTACTACTACTTCTTATTGATACATTTATTTATCTATTCAGATAGTATTGATGTAATAATATTGACGCAATAATAATTTACTACTTTCATATATATTTACTTTATATATACTGTATTTGGATTTAACCAAGCAAATTGATAAGTGCCTTCCATTGGATAATTGCTGCAGTGATTTAATGTTTGTTATTTAATCCTAACTGATGCAGTGAGAAGCTTCTCATTACTTAAACAATCATGTCAAAAACAAAACTACTAAAAATGGGTTAAGAACTTAATTTTTGCATGACTGTGATTAGAGATCACTTGAAACGTTTAAAACAATGTTTAAGAAAAAAATTGGGGCTTAAGAAAATCCCTAATCAGTGAAGCTAATCGAGAAAAAAAAATTGCTAGGAAGCATAAAAAATAGACTTTGAAGCTTTGGAAAAAGGTCATGTGGTCAGAAGAGTGCAGATTTACCCAGTTCCAGAATGTTGGGTGGATCAGGGTAACAGAAGAGGTGGATGAAGTGATGCACACATCATACCTATGACCTAGGATTGCTTCTGTTGTTCTGTTGAATATACTGTAGGTACAGCAACATTACGTGCCCCAAAAAATAGGTCAACTGACTACCTAAATGTATACTGAATGACCATGTTTTTCCAGTAATGGATTTCTTCTTCTCTGATGCCCTGGTGTATATTCCAAGATGACAATGTCAGGATTAATCGGGCTCAACATTTGAAAGAGTGGTTCAGGAAACATAAGTCATCATTTTCATACTGCACATGGATTCTACACTACATCCAGTCCAGACATATGCAGTAATACTTCTTACCTGCAAACCTCTCCATCTTTTCAAACTCTAGGAAATATAGGAATAATTTAATTAAGCAATTATATATACAGTTAGGTTAAACACGCAATATAAGCAACAACATATTTAAAAATGTTTATATGAAAATAGTAAAAAAGAATTATAGTAAAAAGTAAGTAATAAACTTTTAAATTACTAAAAATGTTGATTGCCAATAATTTTTATTTCCTATCAGACCTCATCCTTTTGCAATTATGCAACCAAACAACTACAGCTGTGTATACTTGTAAATTCTTAGTCAAAGCAATTTAATAAACACATTTGAATGGACTTGTTTTGTTGATGAAATATTATTTTTGGTAAAATATTCACCTTTCTATGTGCAGTATATTCAAAATCGCTCTACTTACAGTTCTTCACAGAAAATAAAATAATACGTCAAGTGTAATTACTCTGTCTCTGCTCCTCTGAAAAATAGAAAGTAAAAGATTAATATTCAAGACAGTATTTGGATAGTATTTTTCGTTCAAAAATTTGTGTTTCTCAACACACACATCAATTAAATAAAACCCAAATTCCGGAAAAGTTGGGCAATTCTTTTTTAATTTGAATAAAATAAAAACTAAAAGACAAATCACTATTATATTCACAATAGAACAAAGAGAACAAAAATGTTTAAACTGAGAAATTTGACACTTTTATCCACTGAATGAGCTTATTTTAAATTTTATGCCTGCTAAAGGTCTCAAAAAAAGTTGGCACGGGGCAACAAAGGGCTGAAAAAGCAAGGGATTTTCAAAAGATTCAGCTGAGAGAACTAGCAACTAATTAAGTTAATTGACATCAGGTCTGTAACATAGCAATAAAAGGGATGTCTTAAAGAGGCAGAGTCTCTCAGAAGTAAAGATGAGCAGAGGATCTCCAACTTGTGAAAAAGTGCATAAAAAGATTGTGGAATACTTTAAAAACAATGCTCCTCAACATCAAATTGTAAAGGCTTTGCAAATCTCACCATCTACAGTGCATAACATAAGTTTTAGAGAAACTGGAAAAATGTCTGTGTGTATGAAACAAGGCCAAAGACCTTTGTTGGACACCCGTGGTCTTCGTGCCCTCAGACGACCCTGCATCACTCATCGGCATGATTGTGTCATTGACATTACTAAATGGGCCCAGGAATACTTCCAGAAACCTCTGTTGGTAAATACAATCCTCTGTTCTATCTAAAGCCCTATCATGCAAAAAGGAAGCCATATGTGAACATGGTCTAGAAGCGCTATTGGGTCCTATGGGCCAAGGCTCATTTAAAATGGACTCTTTAAGGGGAAAAGTGTTCTATTGTCAGGTGAGTTTAAATTTGACATTCTTGTTGGAAATCATGGATGCTGTGTCCTCCGGGCTAAAGAGGAGGGAGATCTTAACCAGCGTGTTATGAGCATTCCACATTTGGCACATCATTAAATGAAAAATACGTCAAAGACGACCAGCTGGGGCTATGAATTCAGCATCTGGAAACCTATATCAGGCAAGAATGGGACCAAAGTCCAACACCAAAACTCCAGAAACTCATAACCTCAATGCCCAGACATCTTCAAACTGTTTTGAAAAGAAGATACCTGTAGCAAGCATGAATCTTGAAATTAGCTCATTATGTGCGTAAAATTGTAAATTTTTTATGTTCTTTTGTGAATTAAATATTGGCTCATGTAATTTGAAAAAAAAATTAAAATAAATAAATAACGTCCCAGCTTTTCTGGAATTTGGGTTGTAGAAAATGGATTATCAGACTGTGCAACTTGTGTCCCACCACTATGTGATGTTATTGTGTTATAATTATGGTGTTGTTATGTAGCTTGAAATCATTTTGATTAATTTTACTTATTTTTTTGTTCAGATTAGTAGTGATGTCTCAATTATTTGGTCATTCACTACTATTGCGCTAGAGCACTGTATCTGATTCTCACCTGTGTTTTGCTTCTCCCTTTGAATATCTGAGGATAAAGCATAATCAGTGTTATATACATACACACACACACACACACACACACACACACACACACACACACACACACACACACACACACAAAGGTGCATCTCAATAAATTTGAATATCAGTGAAAAGTTGATTTATTTCTGTAATTCAATTCAAATATTATTATATTATATAGATTCATCACACACAGGCTGATATACTTCAAGTGTTTATTTGTTTTAATTTTGATGATTATGGCTTACAGCTAGTAAGAACCCCAATTCAGTATCTAAGAAAATTAGAATACCGTAAAGATGCTCAATATTAGAGACTCATGGTGTCACACTCTAATCAGTTAATTAACTCATACACCTGCAACGGTTTAAATGGTCTCTCAGTCTGGTTCAGTAGCCTACACAATTCTGGGGAAGACAGCTGACTTGACAGTTGTCCAGATGACGGTCATTAACTCTGAAACACACACTCTCTAATTACAGTTCTTCAGACATTTGAAAAACATGTTCAAGTTCTAGTGTAATTACCAGCTTCCAGCTTCTGTCTCTGCTGCTCTGAAAACAGAAAATATTAAAATATTAATATTAGAGACTAATAGAGTTCTAATGTAAAAAATACAAAGGCACTTATACTTAAGCATACTACTAATGTAACATGTAGTGTGATTAATTCCGTAGAATGTCTTTGTAAGGTGCTGCCTAATGCTGTATAGTGACAAGATTTTTTTATTTTATTAAATGTGAATGTTTAATAAAACCCTGTATTGTTTTTTTTTCTGCATAAAGGTAACTTATTGAAAAGATGAGGGCAGAAATGTGTTTGACATTTTGCTTACCACCTCATTATACTAACATGTTACAGGTCAGTTATGGGCTCTTAAGTATTTATGTATTGTGACTTATATTTGCATTTCTACTATTTAAAGAATACTCGTTTAAAGCTGCGTATATGACCTGTAATTTGGTAATATTATTTTCAGTAAGCATTAAAAGGGCATGGCCTTTCTGTTTATAAGTTTGCAGACAACCAACTATCATACCTATATGTGCTTTTTAAACATTCCATTCCATATTTAGTCACTCTTTCCTAACTGAGCCCAGTCTTCTGAGAAGGCTTCTTTCTAGATTTTACAGTGTGGCTACTGGGTTGTATCATTCTCGTACAAGACTATTAGCAAGGACAGGCACTGAAATCAGTTCTTACAAATACATACTAGTGCATGTCAAACCATGTCATTGTGAAGGTTTTTTTGTACATGGGGACATTGCCAAGCTGGAACAGATTTGGGGCCTTTAGTTCCAGTGACAGGAAATCTTAAAGCTTGTTTACAAAGAATTTCTAGGTAATTGTGTGCTCCCAAAATAGTGATGTGACAGTTGGGGATAATACCAATATACTGTAAATTGATGGAAGGAGAAATGCCCAATGAACCAGAAATTCCTGTTTGTTCTAAATTTTCTCTGATATGTCAAGACTTTTTTTTCAAGGCTTAAAAAAAAAAAAATATATATATATATATATATATATATATATATATATATATATATGCTTCCTTTCAGAAAGGTATTTTTTTATTTATTTTTGTGATAAAAGAGTAGTGATAATGTAAGACATGATTTAATTAGAACATACAAAAGATGGCTATGGAGTTTAAACTACAATAATACTTAAACCTGGAGAGCAAGTTTTTTTTTTTTTTTTTACCTTTTTTGTGACAAATAACTGCTGTTACAATTAATCCGACAGCAATAAGACATGCTGAAACTGAGATGCCTACATTCCACTTCCAAGAACGAAAGACTTCAGCTAAAATGAAAACGCATTAACACATTACAGATACAGTATATAAAAAATATTTTGCTCTGATTATGTGCATATTTAATTACCATATAAGGTTCAATTACATCTAAAAGTCTAAGAGCTTATTTCTTTTAATGCATCATTAAGACTTACTGTTAATGATGACCTCTGTCTCCATCATGTGATCAGTTTGTTGAAATCTGCAGTAAAATTTGTTGGAGTCACTATAATCTTGAACAGTGATGCGGCGTTTAAGATTGAAGCCCTCAGTGTCTCTGTGTGTCTGTGTCTCTTCAGCAGGCAGAGGGGCTCCTTCTCTGTCCAACCACAGAACATCGGGTTCAGGGTTCCAGCCTCTGGACTCACACACTAGATTAATCCCTCCTGAGTTATCATAACTTTCCATCGTGATCACCGGGTGACTTCCCTGAGCTACAATCAGTAATGACAATTAAATCTTATAAATCTTTTGACAAAATAAGAAAGTTCTGTTTTATGACTGTAAGAGCATGAGTTATAACGCTTCAAACCTTCTGGTGCAACAGTGAGCAATGATAAATAAAGCTTACAATTAAAAGAAACAATTCAACTAAACATCACGATTTGAGCTTTCACTCATTTCATTTCACACACAAAAAACACTATTAAGAGGATGAGTTTGCAGATTTAAGAAGCATTTGAGCATTTCAAACAGTCTGACTCATCATGGACCCACCCGGATGATGTTAATGCAACTTATGTATTCTTTTTCTCGGTTCATTTCTGTTCTTCGACTTGTGATTGAAGTTCTGTACAATGTGCCCACATCAGTCTCTATCATCATCCAGTCATTTCCAGCATGGTCTCCCTTTCTGATTTGACCCATTTATCATTCCAAACATCACCACTTTTATCAACTGATTGTGATTCATCATATAGAAATGATCAAACAAGTGCCTGCCTATTGCAGTCAGGGCTGTCTGTGTCTGTCCAATACATATTTTCTTTTCATTGTTTAAAATCATCTGTTTTTATCCAATATGCAAGAGTCCGCAATAACACCTTATTAGCCATTGCTTTGGGAGGCTTGTAAGAAGACACAGCAACACCTGTACATCCTGCTCAGGCTGGAAAGAAAAAAAAAACTGTTGGTTTCCTTCTTGCACACTCACAGGTTTCTACCAGGGCACTTTGGAGAGCTTCCTGACAAGTAGAATCACTCCTGGACAAGGGCCCCTGAGTGCTATGGCAGTTGAAATAAGTTGGCTTCATCAAGTATGGGGGCCTAATATATTAGATTTTCAAGTACACAAAATTTGTAGGTTTCCTGATCCTGGTACAGAAACAGTGCTGTACCGGGTTACAAAAGCACTACAAATGGCTGTTTGAGGGCTGCAGAATAAACCATTGCATGAGACAAAGCAGTGGATACTATTGTAGCGCAGCCACATAAAGGGCTTTTTATAGGGGAAATAATAATAAGCTGATAAAGGCAAAGCAGCTGTGCCTCATAAAGGTTTCCTTGTAGGTTTTATTTGCCCCATAAACCGGGTTTTGGTCAGCGAAGAAGCGAGAGGAGAGAGAGTTTATGAGGAGAAGGCGAGAGAGAGAGAGTGAAGACCATGACGAGTGGGATTTGACCATTTTCTAGATTATTCCTTGCCGGACTTATTTACTACACCTCTTGCTCTGTTTTCGTGCTCTCGGACTGATAGCGGTGCGACCGAACCATCTCTCCCGCTACACTCACTCACAAACAAACTCATAAATAACCCGGACTCTGGACATTTCATTCCATCCACACACACTCATCCATTTTGGGTATTTGTATATATTTTGTTTGTATTGTGTTTCTTTGGTGCATTGCTTAGTTTTGTTTTTTGTCACTTAATACACAACACACTTTGGGTTTTAGATTAATTGTTGTTGTTTGTCTACTCTTGTGCCGCTAGGCCTACACTGCACCAGAAGTTAGATTTAAGACCCCATTTTAGTGTAACTAGATTTATAACAAATCTGATCGTTACACTATTAAGGACTCAAATCTTCTACATCACTGTCTTTTCTCAAATTCCTTTCATGGAGCACCAAAGTAAGAATAACAAGCAATGTTAAGAGGGGGAAAAACAGTATTCAGTTAAAAGTATACTATAAATCCTTCAATATAGAAATTAAGAAATAGAAATGGAATGACTTACCTTTGACAAAGACTTGAAGAGCAATGTCATCAGACGAGGATTTATCCTCAATTAGACACGTATATTCTCCTTCATCAGAGACTCGGATAGCAGAGAGTTTAAGTGAAGCGTTGCCTTTCTGTAGTTCTTCTTTGAACAATGATGTTCTTCCAATGTAGGACTTTGCTTGCTTTTCATTTCTGTCTTGATGATCCTTATAGAGATGAACTGCTGAGACCCCTGCTTCTAGTTTGAACCACTCCACTGTCATGTCCACAGCACTGGTGTTGGGTTTGATAAAACAGGGAAGAACCAGATCTTCACCAGCTACAGCATTAAGAGGAACTCCTGGACCAAACACCTTTAAACTCTCTGTATTGTGGAAAATGCAAAAAATATATTTATATTTAGTATTTTTGTGCCTGTAACAAGACAAGCTTTAGTTCCCTAAACTGTACAAGGCTGCATCAGCAATTGTAACAAAATGTTTCAGAAAACTCAAGTTCAGTCTTTCACATTGCTGTGAAATAATTTTGGTCTTTGTTTCTTTCTTATCTTGCTTGTATCATGTATCATGCATGCGCTCTTGTTTTGACATCAACATGAGTGTCACATGATCACAACTGAGCCAATGATTTTTCTCTCTCTTGTGCTGCGGAATTGTGTGTAATAATCATCAACCGTGTGCATGTGTACTGTTTACTATAACACTGTGACCATGTGTGTGCACAGCACACGTGTACTGTTAATTATAACACACGTTTGTGCGTATATAAAGCAAAAACAAGTCTAATTAGAGAGGTTAAAGATCCATTTTCTCTCTCCCTCTCTGTTTCAGCCTGTCGTTAGTCATGTGTGTCGTTTCGCATAAACGAAAGCACTTATCTGTCGGGATTAATTTTTACTTTTTTTAAGGTAAAGTGCAGGTTAATTTGTTTTATGTTTACTGTATATATTGTATTAATGATTTTTATGTATTTTCTTTTTGGCCTGTGAAACGAATAATTTGAGTTTTCATTATTTCTTATGGAAAAATTTCGATTTGGTTTACGAGTGTTTTGGAACACGAGCACGCTTCCGGAATGAATTATGCTCGTAATCCAGGGTTCGGACTAATTAGTTTGGAATAATTAGTTGGGCGACAGGATTCCCTTTACCCACGGCCAAAACAAAACAAAATTGAAATAGAAAAGAGGAATAGAAACTCTGTTTCACAGCACACATATTTAAATCTCTCTGGTGTATCAGAGATAATTTCATTAGCTGACACGTCACTTCATTCTGATTCTCTTGAATGTATTAAGAGAAGCAGATACAGTATAGCACCTCAAGAAAGAAACGGAAGACTTTACTTACAATTCTGTTTATCTCAGGCCAGATAATGTATGAGTATTGCAGATTGTATAGCATGCGATACACTCACTCACTAATTGTCTATATTTATTCTGTAAAGGGGTTACAGGGGGCCTCAGGCCTATCCCAGGACAGTTAGGGCACATGGCTGAGTACACCCTGGAAAGGCTGCCAATCCATTGGAAGGCACACACACAACTACAATTTGGTAATGCCAGTGGGCTTAATCTGCATGTCTTTGAAGTGTAGGAGGAAACTGGAGTACTCGGAGGAAACCCTTCAAGCTCAGGGAGAATGTCCACACACTACACACGAGGCAAGAACCAAACTTGGACCCTGGAGGTGCAAGGTGACAGGGTTACCTAAGTATCACAACATTGTTAATATTGTTCTCCCTGTTAACAAAACGCATGATGTCACTAATTAGTTCTAGCCTCTGGCTGAAGAGTTGTGTTAATTATAATCAGCCAATTTAGTTAATGGATGGAACAAATATGTGGCAGGACTTTTACTTTCTGCAGCCAGTGCATTCACCAAAAAAGAAAAAAAGTCTAAAACTAGTGAATTCTCAAGTGAATTGTAAAGTTTTGTGGCAAATTTCTGTAAAGGATCTTCAGGAAGCAATCAAACAGGCATGGATTGAGCGAGTGACACAGATACTGCAGACGTCTTTTTGACTCTATGCCCAGCCGGATCCAGCGGGTTTTGAAGAGTAAAGGAGTTCATACTAAATACTGATTGTTGTTTAAAAATTTCAATATATTGTAGCACAGCCACATAAAGGGCACTTTTATATAGGGGAAAGTAAGCCGGCTAACTGTTGAAGAAGATCCGGTGCCGTATTAATCGTGCCCGAGAGGGTTTTATTTGCCTATGGTGTATTGGTTACAATATAAAATAACAGAGGTTTTATTTGCCTATGGTATGGAACTCCAAAGTGTTCAAAAATTAAATAAATAAATAGGACATGATGAAATAAATATTTATGTTAAATTATTTATATTTTATGAATGAATAAGACACAGATATGTAATATGAGTATGATATTGTGAAATAATGGAACACATTTTGAAAAAAAGCTTAGTATTGTGAAAAATATTGCTCTCTGCTATATAAATTTACTTATTATTATGAAATAATATTTCATGGTCATTATTTTTCCCAATAACATAGATTATTGCAGAGGCATTTTATTTAATTCCAGCTGTTTTTATTCCAAAATATAATTTTTTCAAAGTCAGTATTTATTAAAATAAAAGTATTTATTTATATCTATTCAAAATCCAGTTTTTCCCGATGGCCTAAGCAGAATAAGTCGTTCTGTCAATCAAGAGCGATAGGGCGGAGTCAGCTGTGTGATTGGTTGCTCCTTTATTCAGACGTAAGTATCAGCGCATGAAGTATCGATTTAGGTCTAATTGTGCAATACGTGTCCTATGCAGTAGGTGGCAGAACAGTGTCTACAGCACTGTAAACTCTAATGCTCAAAGTAATTAAACACATTGAGTACTGTTAACTTAAATTATTGCAATTAGGTCTACAACTATGCAGTGATGCTTCTGCAGATAAGACCTTTATGGAAGAGTCAGCAGATGAAAACCTTCACTACGTCCCCATCATAAAATCCAACGTCAAAAGTGTGCAACAGAACATCTACAGAAGCCTCGTGCGTTTTGGAAACAAGTGCTGTGGACTGATGAAGTTAAAATAGAACTCTTTGGCCA
>JAAGKR010006301.1:0-43977 GCA_011419295.1 Clarias macrocephalus | reverse complement strand
TTTTTTTTTACAAAAGACAGATAAGCAGGAGATGCACCATCACTTTGAAACATATGATATCTGGATATGATACATGGAGTTTACATGTTCTCCCCGTTCTTTGTGGGTTTCCTCTGGGTACTCTGGTTTCCTCCCACAGTCCAAAAACATGCAGGCTAGGCTAATTGGTGTTCCTTAAAAAAGTTGTATATATATGAAGTTGTATAGAAGATGAGTGGATGAGTGATTCCTGATTAGACTTTGCACAGTGCATAATCGTACCATGATAAAGCACTGTGATGAAAAAATGAAGTGAGGCTGAAACTGATATTAGAAAGAGGCTGATCGTTCATTGTATAATTTATGGTTTCTATGGTAGTTTTTTATATTTTTCCATGATAATCAATCTTTGTAATAAAAAGGTTTTGTGTACACAACACATCACTTTTTATCCTTGTTTCAAGTGGCTGTCATGACTCACTACAAAAACACAATGAAAGAATGAATTTGCTATACTTTTGGTTAAAACTTATTGAAACAAAACTGGATATTTAGACAAAGACAAACTCAGGCTGATTTATCAATTGGGACTGAAGAAAAGTAGGTGGAGTTATAGCATTTTGCGAAACAATCCAACATTTACACTTACATGACCAGAACAATTTAACTGCCCAAAAGAGAAAGATTGTATTTTTGTTGTCGAACTGTTCCTTTATTCCCAACAGAAACATTACATGCAATACAAATTAGCATTAACATGCAATGCATAGAAATTACAATAAAATGTACAGAAAGGTTTTGAATTCTATACAGATTTTATTAGAAGTGAATCGTTGTGAAAGATTTTTCTTGTTTAACTTGTTCAAACTGTTTGACCCTTAAAGAAATAAAAGGTTTTATTATTTACAATGTCCATTTTTTAAATAATAATAATAATAATAATAATAATAATAATAATAATAATAATAATAATAATAATAAATTTGTATAGTTTTAAATAAAAACACTACTTATATTGCCTCGGGAGGAAAGTATTATTTTTGTGAAGTCATATTGAAAAATGTTTCATATTTCTTTTAGGTTGGGAAGAAATTGCTCAGAAATTATGCAAAAACAAACAAAAAAACAAAACTAACAACAACAACAACAAAAAAAAGAGTTCACTGTATCGTCTGCTAACTGGTTGTTAGATTCTAAATGCACAATAAATATTCATCAGCATAGATGAATATATAATTAGTTTTTGGCCAGTGTTTAATTACCATGCTGCGTGTGTCTAATTAGTTTATAGTAATTAGTGTAGCAACAGGTTCATCAAGAGTACAAAAGGACAAAATGTTAAATAGTTATGACCTCTGCGTGTACATCACGAAATGATACAGCTGATGTTACACTTAATTTCATTACACTCATTCGAAGGCCACAATTTAATACAACACACAACAACACTTATCATCAGGAAGGACATGTTCTGTGTGTGTGCTGTTGTCTGGTTGACATTTCAATTAAAACACTTGAAAGCCATGAAGTCTGGCAGGAGTCTTCCATTCAGCTTCATCCTTAAAGAGCCCAGTCGACAGCTTTGTGTATAATTAAGCAGCCGCACGGAAAACAAGGAGACACACAGTGTCATTAATGCAAAGCACCATTGTTACACAGCAAGAGCCTTTTTACTGTCTACAGTCATTTCCACAATAGCAAGACTTCACACTGTGTTCACACTGTCACAACAGCATGTAGCAATAAACATCATGCCCTCTAGAGGGCTCCATCAGCTCAATGTCCTGGTTAGTGCTACTTCTCCCTAATCAATCACTTCTTGGTCTTCTGAACCCCATTGTGAGCTGCAGGGCTCTCAAACAAGCCCAGATAAATTGCTAGTACTAAAACTCACACTTTTATTTTATATAGTTAATTCAACAAATATCCCAAAATTATGTTATATTGTTATATGCATGGCCATGTATGTACTTTAATAAGAAGTTAAAGTACTAATAATTCTTATTATTCTTCTTAGTCAAATTTTACTTATTTCTCAAATTTACTTTTGTTTTAATATTTATTTTCTATATAGATATTCTTTCTTATTCCTTCTTAGATAAATAACTTTTTTTTGTTTTTTGTTTCTTTTTTTGTTCTAAGGTCAGGGCAGTTGCCTAAGCATTTCACTGCATATCGTACTGTGTATGATTGTATATGTGACAAATAAAATTTGAATTTGAAATTTTGTACAAGCTTAATCAGGAGTGTGGACATAGGATATGATCACTTCAGATTCTGTAGTAGCCTATCTCTTACTGTGCCTTCACATCAACCTTTTAGTGAATTAAAAGTGATTGTAAAGTGTTGGTATTTACAGTATATGTGTTTTGTTGCTTAGAACCTTTTTATACTATAATGTCAATTTTTATCATAAACCCAGACAAGAAGAAAAACCAGGCCCACTCTTCTTCAAGAAAAGATGATTTAAAGCATTTGTACAAAATCCATCACAATATTTCTGTATCTGTAATGCATTTATATTTTACATCATTTGCCATTATCCAGAGTGACTTACATTTTTTTTTATTATTTTACTATACATCTGAGTATTTGAGGGTCTTGCTCAAGGGCCAACCGGCAGCAACCTGGTGGTGGAGGGGTTTAAACCTGGGACCTTTCAATCAGTAGTCCAACTCCTTAACCACTGAGCTAAAACTGCCGTACTACATAAGAAAAAAAAAAAGGCAAAAATGTTTTATATATATATATATATGTGAAGAGATAATATATATAAACATTCTCTGCACCTTTAGTCTAAAAGAGCATCGGTTCACACCCTGGGGTAAGAATAGCCACAGCTCAGCTATGAACTGTTTGTTTACACTTGCAACACTGCCCACAAGAAAGAAAAAAAATTCATACGCTATGTGTTAGTGGGTATTCTGGGCGTTTTCATTCAGTGGCATGCATATACAGCGGCCATAGTGATGAACAGAAACCTGTAGGTGAATGGAGTCCTTACCTCACCCAATCAAAAGGTGTTTACGATTTAACAGACAAAGTAAATGTAAATGAATGCAAATAGGATTGGGGTGTAAGTTTACACAGACAATATCTCGATGTTGCATGTTTGGCTACAAACACACCAGTGCTGTACACATAGCCACATGGGCTCTTCCACTCCCGGTACAAACAGTATTGTCACTTATGGACACCTGGGTGCAAATAGCATCTGCCTTAAAAAATGTAGACAGTATATAGTATAAACTTATGTATAATATAGTGACTGACTCTATACCAGATTCAGACCCGGTCTTAGGAGTAAATAAGAAACCTGAGCAAACTGGGTAAACCACAATGAGTACTCCATAGAAAGAAGCAGTAAATTGCAAAGCAGATATGTATGATGCAGAAACCTCAAAAAAATGAGGACAGAGCAAAGGCTAAAAAGTCAGCTGTGGTTTTTAAATCCAGTACAGTCTCTCACCCTCACAGGCCGAACTCAAAATTAAACAATTGGCCAGTCACTTTAACATGAATTGGCTCACTGCCTCCCTCTAGTGGAGAGTTATGATGTTTTCTCTCTCTCTCTCTCTCTCTCTCTCTCTCTCTCTCTCTCACACACACACACACACACACACATGCTGGATTGGTTACCGGTTTACTCTTCATGATAGTTCCGGTTCATTATTTGTCATAGGACATAAGACATGGAAGACACACAAGGACATGTGTAGGACAATACAGGTTATTAAGCAACAAATATCCTAAAAGACAATGCACACTGCAGTATGCAAGTGTGTCTAATCTATGACGAACACATACAGTACACGCATTAATGTCCCAGTTGGCGTGTCTGTGATATTTGTGCGATATTAGAGCCAAGGTTCTTGGGTGTGTGATTGTGTGTCCATGAATAGAGATTAAAGAAATAAGAGCTTGTGGAAGGCAGCCTCCCCTGAGATGCTCTGTATCAGTTATGATGCTGCGGTAGCATTTGCCCGAGAACAGTGAGGACAGGCTGTGGTTTGTGTGAATAGAGTACTTGATTGACTTCTTATCTGTCTATCTGTACCACTACATGGAAAATGTCCTGCAGGTCTGGTAGATGCTCACCAGTGGAACCCTCAGCTGATCACATGACCCTTTTCAGGGATGCTTGGTCCAGACTAGTGGTGTTTTTTTTGTACCACACGATGTTGCATACTTTTAAATGTTACTCATGTAGCAGAAGGTGATGCGAAGAAGGTGATGATGGGTGGTGGTGGGTGGTGGGGGTTGGGTATAAGGATAGGATTTCTCCATGTGCCATTCAGCACAAGCGTACTCCTCACCCTGGAGATATATCCGTCATTTCTGTGGGTGTTACTTACAGAGTAGTGTTGCCAGCTTGATGTCCGATTGGATCTGAGCACTAGGGGTGAAGGATCTTGCTCAAGGGTCCAACAATGGCAGACGAATAGTGTTGCGGCTCAAACCGGGGACCTCCTGATCAGCAGTCTCACACTTTAACAACCGAGCTACCCAACCCTAACCCTAACCCTGCCCCTGATGAGATGAGAAGTCCTTAGACCAACGCCATCCTGGGTGATGTTTGTAGTGTTCCTGGGTTCTCTCCACAAGAGGCCTATTGAGTGAGTGCACTGGACCTTGTGCTGCACTGCTTCCCCAAATTCATCCACCAGCTTCTTCATGTTGTCAACATTCAGGGAAAGTTTTTGCTGACTTGACAAAACTGGAATCAGGTGCAGCCACACAGTTTTACAGACGCAAACTTCGTGTTAAGAGTGACTGACTCTGAAAAGTGACAGCTGACTCACCACCTGTCTGCCCGTCAAGTAATTCAGAATCCATCTGTACAGGAAGATGCCGAGTCCACAGTGGGTGAGTGTGATGATTGTCCTGGATGGATCTGTCGTGTTAAGTGGTTTTAAATTTCAATTTTTGTTCTTTGCTACGGAGGAGCAGATAAAGTTCGTGGCTTAACCCTTTAAAGCTATTTGTAGCTAGACACCGAGGCATGGTGGAGCTGATGGTTTTGCGTTGGGGCCATCATTCCTACATGCCTCACGGATACTTTGATGGAATTTAGACGAATTATTAACCCTCCTGGAAGCTCTTCTGGTGTCGCATTTTGTGAACCTTGCTAACGGCAACAGATTCTAACAGACAAAAACTCTTCCACTACTTACTGTATGCCTGGTGGCTAGTGCTAGTGCATTCACCGATCCTTAAAAGACACAGAAAAAACACCTTTGCACACTGTTTAAAACCTGTGCAAGTAAGATACCCTCCAGATAACCTCCAACAGGGGCAGAGTCTGGGCCTCACAGGATTTGATAGTTCTAAGCTCTCTCAACATGCTCGTTGGAATTGAAACTTTATTGCAAAATTCTCAGTCTCTAGTCTTCTGTTTTTCTGTTTTCATTTCTCTTCTCAGTACACAAAATGCCTCCTTGTACTTTTTCATGTTCCTATAAACGAGCACAGAGTTGCAGCCAGCTACAGTACGTTCGACTTTTCATAAAAGATGGTTTATTTAACTTTGTTGTTATCAAATTGGATTTTGCCTTGGAATTGTAATAAAAGCCACTGCTTATGAATAAACACAAAAATGGTAAGTCTGTTTTATTACAAAATTTTTCATTTAAAAGTGTCCAGAAAATACAAGTAAGACTCTCACGGTTTTGAATATTCTTAGTAGGAAATTCCATATATTACACAGGCATCATCATTTTCCTCATAATATTCAGTATACAGTGACTTGCACTACTACTATTCATTCCCCTGGAAGCAGGGACGGTGGCGAGAGCGTGGGGTGTGTGTGTGGGGGGGGAGGGTCTATATAGTTTGCATGAGAATTTCAAAACAAAAAAAACTTTAAAATAGCCTTAAGTTAACTACCTACACGATGGTACCATAGACTGCATGAGAACTGGACAAACCTACAGTCATGTCACCCACAGGTTTTATAAAGAGCAGTCCTGAAGCTCAACTGTCGGAGGTCTGGTGGTTGCCATCTTGGCAGGATCTGTCTCCGCCTAAATCCCGTCTGATCCATAAACGGGTAAATGAAGAGAACAAACGGAACCTGGCTGTTAGGGGGAACACGCCTACTTGCTGCTGTTACCACAAGCTAATTATCTTAGACTTAGCTTAGCTAAAATGCTACGGTGTCTAACATTAATTAATACCCTAACATTACTGTGCATTCGATTGAACTCAATCATTCATACCTGACATGTAATCCAATGTCAGCTCCTACATTTCATGTGGTAAATTAATTCCAGTTGGACAATTATCCACAATTTAACGACATTAGTTAATTTGATGAGAAATCCATCCTCTGTACAGTTGTCATAAATGTGAAATCTAAAGTAGCTATGGAGACCAAATCATGTTTTTGTACCAGTCTGCAAACATGTTTATTTCTGATGTAAATTTTTCCACTTTAGCATTGGGTTCTATGGGGATTGACTCATTTTTGGAGCCAGCTCCTAGTGTCCATTTGAGGAACTGCACATTTTCGCACTTCTGCGGTGGCTTGATTTTTCAGAACCCGGAGGTCGCCCATTCGATGCTACCACCATGTGACCACTCTTTACAACTAGGCACCCGAAAACAAACAAACAAACAAAAAAAAAGAAATAACAAAAAACAAGTAAAAAAACAAACATTCAGTTAATAGAATCCCTGACTGTCTTATCAGAAGTCCACTGCCAGTGTGCAGATATCTGGTGTCTTCCCATTTTTTACTCCGTCCTCAAAACAGTGTAAAAGTAAGCCAGCCATTCATGAAGACATACTCTACACTAATGTTGTGTCAGAACACTCAAAACTTAATGCGGTGCAGAAACATGCTCTCATTTTGAAGAGATCAATTAATGAACGCATTTATAATTAAAGAGTATTGATCCCTTGTGGGGGAAAAACGGAGCTGGCAGGCTTGCAGTTTAGTCGCTAAGCTTGTCATCCACTTTAATAAACACCGCACGGGAAACTAAAGGAATGTCATACTTCCCTTAAAGGGATTCCAACTTGATTCTGTAGCGAGGTGTCTAAAAAACATGAAAAGCATGTGTAAAATAGGGTCTTTCAATTAAGAGGTGTCATTTATTCAGTTTCCGTAAGCAATTCGCCATGGTCATGGTTGATCTAGAGCCTACTGTATAAAACCTTTCAGTGTAAATTTACATTAATCAACTGTCAGGGGGCTTATTATTGAACAGTGTATTAATGGGAATACATTTACATTCATTTTGTAGTAAACAAATATCTAGTAATGACTACATTGAACTTATTAGACTGATATATACTGATTATATCTGAGCAGTGCTCCAATTGGGTAGGCTGAAGTTTTACCCACTGAGCTTCCCCTGCGCTAAGCTAAGCTTGAGGCTAAACACTTCGGAGTAGAAAAAAAGCAAGTTTCTTATTTATAGCAAAAAAAAAAAAAAATCTATACATTGAGATTCGCTATGTTCACATTATGAGCCAGGCTGTTCAATTAAGATTTTTGTGTCTCATCAGATTTGATTGTCATGGCGTTTCACGTTTATAATTACAGGAGACTTGGACGTTTGCCTCCTTGATCTTAGACTTATTTCTCTTTACGTTTCAATGCCATTCCAGGCAGAGTTGCTGTTGTCTTTTTTCATTTCCTTTGGAATGATCTCAAACACCAGTCTATTTCTGTAGATTCCCCCCCAGTTTTGCTTGGACAGACAGCTATTAAATCACCGATTGCCGATTCACTGATTCACATTGCCTCCTACTTTGACTACTTTCTCCACTGTCCTCCCATGTTGAAATGAAATCTCTGAACTGTATCTTATTAACAGTATATCCGGAAAAACATCAGATTTTTCCATTTAGTCAGACATACAAAAAAAAAAAAAAAATTACATCGGTGTCATATTAGGATATTATAATAAAATTTGAGTATCTTACGCCTTTTTTACGTTAAAGTTGTACTTTTTCTGTCGTCAGCGAAATACACTCCCTGTTTAAAGTAAATTATTACAGTACATCCGCTTGAACATAGCCAAAGTAGATGACTTGCACTGCTTATGAACTTGAATATTTATTCTGAAATTTCAAACAAAACAAACAAGTTTCCTGAGCACTACATTTCTAGAACTTGAAATAAAACTAAATAAATAAATAAATAAATAAATACCGCAATGCCTCTACAGTATGATGCTGCATTATGGATGAAGAAGCTGAAGACAGAAATCTTATATGTATAATGTTTTTTTTCTTTTTTTTTTTTTTTAAAGAATAGATCCTATGTTATGTAAAAATAAAATAAAAAAACTTTTATTTAATACTTACATTTGTATTAAATGTAGGAAAGTAGGAGAAATCATATCCAGGGCTCCATTCACACACACACACATTCGCTCATACAGCACCCGGGGGTAATTTAGTACAGTCAGAACTTTATGCCATGATTCAACCATCCAGGATAAACATCAAGTCTGGTTAAGATACATACACCATACTGGTACCATGCAGACATTTTATATTTAATTTTATTCTTCTTAGCAATTTTTTACTTTTATATATACATTTCTCAAATTTACTTTGTTTTAATAATTTATTTTCTATATAGATATTTTTTTTCTTATTCCTTCCTAAATAAATAATTTTCTTGTTTTTTTTTTTTTGTTTGTTTGTTTCTTTCTTGTTCTATGGTCAGGGCAGTTGCCTAAGCATTTCACTGCATATCGTACTGTGTATGATTGTGTATGTGACAAATAAAATGTGAATTTGAATTTGAAGATATAACCAACCTGACCTATCAGATTCTTACACTGATGTTATCAGAGCAACCTCAAAAAGCCAAATACCTTTCTCATAACCAAGGTTTCACAATGGCAGATCGATTGCTCAGTGCCTGGCTGTCTTTTCTTTTTTTTTTTTTTTCTTTTTTAGTTTTGTGTTAACTCAATAGACGATTAAGGTTGAAAATCCGAAGAGATCAGCAGTTTCTGAAAATCTCAAACCAGCCCACTGGACAAGTCACTGTGGATCTTATTTATTTCATTTTAAATTAAATCCCAGGAAAAAAAACCAGCTTTTTATACATTTATACTTTTTTCAAGTTATTAATATAATTGTATTATATATATATATATTTTTCCAAAATGTTTTGTCCGGATTCCCATATGTCCACATATTGTCGCACTTCTCCTTAAAGAGTAAAAAAAAGAGAGGAATTTATGGAATTGTGGCGATGTCAGAGTGATGAACTGCTCCTGATGGAGCCGAGCACTTTTTTCCTCGGCCCCCCTACGTGCAAACATATCGATCTTGGAAAGCAATTGCCGAAGCAATCAGCGATCAAACGCTGCTTCGCCTTTCATGCCCCCTGATGAGTATTTGAGAAGTGCTCTCTGAGAGACTGTTCTTTAATGAACAACAAACATTTGTTGATTATTCTAAGCGCTCTAGCGGCCTTTCGGATTTGCAGAACTGTTTGAACGACAACTTCCAAGAATTTAATGAAGAAATTGTTTTTAATTCCAAGATGCACACGTGTACAGTATGTGTGTATGTATGGAGGCACTTTGTCGTGAATCACACTCACGTACTCATGTACAGCAGGAACTGTTACTTATATTCAGTGTGGTTTTAAATTTTTTTTCTAACAATCAAATCTAAAAGATTTCCCTGTAACACGGATATCATTTTAAGGCCTCGATAAAAGCGGGACATGTGAAGCAGGATAAAGGGATAAATGAATCATCGTGGGCTGCTCATGTGTTTGATATCTTCATCTGAAAGCACTCGCACGCAGCGGCGATCTCAAGAAATCACCGCGCGTGTAATAAGATAACAACTCTGCCGTACGTGCAGGGCTGCTTGAGGGTGTCTGCTTAAGGAAAAATGTAGGCTGTGTTGATTTCATGGAACGAACTATTCATGTATTTGAACCGAACAGAGGATTGATTGAACAATTCAGGCTCTTTTCAAGATCAAAAGCATTTTTTTTACATTAAAAAAACAAACAAACAAACAAACAAAAAACGTTAACATTGTGTCTTGGGTCATTTTGGAGATGATGTGTTTTCTATTTACCTTATATTTATAGGCATTATAATTCCTCATGAATATATGCAGAATATCCACTAGTAATGGATCATAACTACATACCCATGTATACTGTATTTTCAGCTTGTATTAATGTACTTCCTGAAAAGTAAGATAATAAATGTTGACGCTTCAGGATGACTAACAGAATAAAACGCTAAGTGCAAAAAAAACAAAAAAACTCTCAAATCTCCCGACAAAAGACGAATACTTTAATTCAATGGGACTGTCTCTATGCAGTAGTAGCACGGTGCCAGAGTAATGAGCGCTATTTATTGCTTTGGACATTTTCCATTCTAGAGAAGCACAGAGTGATGAGGAACAAAGAGACGACAATCTCCCTTACCATCTGCTAGGGGAAAAAATGAGAACTAATCCTGTGGCCTCCAGCGATTTCGGGCTTGGGATCTCCAGGGCCACCGCATCCACAGGCAGATGCTCCAACCATAAACGGCACCATCTGATTCAATTTATGAGTGGGAGCTAATTAGATACAGTAAATCAAAGAGTCACAGTTTGTTGAAACAAATAGAGCTTGAAAACGCTCGAAAATCTCAGCCCGGATAAATAAAAACCGAGAAGCCGCAGAGGGTCCGGGATGATATGACGTCCCATGCCCAGATGGATGCAGTGAAATGATACCGATAAAAAAAATCTGGCTGGTTATAGCAGGTTGGCAAAGCTTAAACCCCGCTGCTGATTCAGTTCTTCTCTCAAAAGTTTTCATCTCCATCCAAAAAAGGAAAAGTTTGAGATGGCTCTGTTTTATTTGAACTTCTAAATGGATATCAAACCTGGCGTATCTCACTAATAAGAACAGATGCGGTCTGACGGTCCAGACGTTAACATCTGCACATCCACCTTTGAGCACTTGGTGTCAGCATTGCTTTGTCTGATGTATTTAATGGCCAGCATTTTGCATAAAATCCGTTGGAACGAGATTACAGACTCAAAAAAAAAAAAAAAAAAACCAAACGGAAAAAACAAAACACTCCTACGTGTTTGTTTTAAACATTTGCTGTATATCTGTAGGCTGCGCGTACAGTAGGCTGCGTAGACGGGATTCGGGGTCTAATAGCTTCAATATGAAGATGCTTGACCCTGTTGTAAGTTCATGCGCTCGATATATTGATTGACAACACGTTGATGGCTCACGTTCCACCTACCCACCCACGCACACAGACACACAGCCCTCTCATTCCCTCCGTACATTATCTCCTAACACCCACTCAGACTTCAATTCAGGCTGATAAACATAGGGAAAGAAAAATATTCAGGCATAATAACCAAAGTTTTGTTGTGTAAAAAGCTTCAGGAAAAAGACGAAGCGTACAACAAGCTCAGCAACTTGAATCGACTTTGTGCTTAGTGTCAGATTGGCCCATCGTATGTCTCCAGTCCTGCAGGGGTCAATACCAGTAAAAATACAAACTAATATACAGCACACACTATATAAAATACCCAGTTTAATCTGCCTGCCTCTTTCAATCGTGGAAGACGGCGACGTGACGCGTTTGCAGATCGTGAGTAGTTATGGCACGTGTGACGTCCATCATGAACGGTTGTCCGTTGTTTTTTTTTTTTCAGCACAATTACATCATATTGGTCATCCAAGACAAGTAAACATTGTCTAGGCAAAAATACAGTATTTGCCAAAGGACATGACCTTCGTCAGGCAAGTCTGTAGCAAAAGGAACAGACCGCTTCCCCTCTGGGTGAGAAGACAGGAGCCAGAGGGTGCTGGGTAAACGCTATCTTTTTCTTTTTTCTTTTTTCCACACGAGCTTGATATTCAGCTCTCATCTCCTCCTGCGGTGTTGAGTGTGTGAGTAATGAACCTTCGCCGGTTCCAGACCTGTTTCTACAGCTGGAGGAGCGCCGGGGGGCCGTCGATGTGTCATTATGGATTTTTTGACACAATGCGTGTTAGCTTCGCCTCCTCCGAATGAAAAATTCCCACTTCCTACAAAGCAAGCTTAGCGAATGTAATAATACCCAGGTATGCTCTCTATAATAAGTGCGCGTTTTACAACAAAGGGGATTTAAATGATCTATGACAGCTGCAAACGGCCCACTTAAGGAACGAAATAAATCCAGCCCTACACAAGAGGCGTCTGGGTGTCTCCGTGAATGCGGCTTCCTGACTAATATGATGCGAGTCGCAGTCGCTCTCGGCCTTTTTATCCCGTCTTTCTGCTGAGGTTCTACAGGAGGCTTTGGATACTTCGAAGGAGCTTCAAACTCTTTTTTCGACTTTTGCAGATTAGATCATGGACTGGATCGTGAACACCGGTGCAATGATGTTTCTGCCACTGGGTTTGTTGCCTCGTCACCGTTAGATGATTCATAGATTTTCTGAGATGGTAAAATGCCACATTAAGCACTTGAGCCTTTTTATAAAAATGACGAGTTGCAGCATACCCCTTTAAAAAGAGCATTTGAAAAAGACATTGATGTCCATACTCATAAATCATGCAAGAGTTATGATACACCTCCCGACATTGCGTTATTGCCTTCTCCAAATAGTGCGGTTCAGGAAAAAATGATAGTTTGCTTAGAACATTGGCAGTGAGGGTCGAATTCCAAATTAACAGCTAAACAATGGACACTAGAATAGATGGACAGAGTTTGAAATGATTCTTCTCTTCCCTTTTTCTCCTCTGCTGTAAGTTCTAGTACTAGATGGTTCATAACTCTGCTATAGAAGGTGTCATTTCCTACACTGTGGTCTGCTGAAGTAAATAAATAAAAAGCAAAAAGACTAACTCACTAACTAACTTGCAGTTGCGTCATTGGGTTGTATCTAGACCCTGTGGAAGTGCTGCGGAGAAGCACTGTGTCCCAATGAATTATTATGATAGACGAAGTCTTTCACCCTTTATGAGGTGCTTGTCAATTTGAGAAGCAGCTTCAATAATGAATTCATGCAACCTCACTATGGTGCAACAGGGAACGAGATAAGGAGCCTTTCTGCTGACTGTTTTGAAGCTTTACAACACATCTCATGTGAATCCAGATGTGGACAGTAATAACAGTGACAAACTCGTTAAATATGACCAAGTAAATGAATGTCATCAAGTTATTGTAAGGGAGTGTTGTACAGCGGGTGCAGGGTGAGATAAGTGACTGGTTTTGTTTTTGGCTTTTGAAGATGAGCTTGAATGCAATTTTCTGCAACTGCTCAGGATTTACATTGTATTTTTTGTGCTTAATGTGGGTACCAAAGCAACCATCCATCTATTCATCCATCTGTCCATTCATCTATACTTTCATCTGTATTTTCACTCATCCATGATTCATCTGTCCACCCACCTGTGTCCATGAATCAACTCATCCATTCATTCAAGCATCCATCCATCCACCCGTTCATCCATTCTTCCATGCATCATGCATTCACTCATCCTTTCGTTCAAGCAACAAACTGTCCTTCCATTCATTCATCCATCCACCAATTCTTCAATGCATCATTCATGCATTCCTTGGTTCATTTGTTCGTCTATGCATCCATCCATCTGTCCATTCTTCTACATGCTCATTCATTCTTCCATGCATCATGAATCCATCCATCCATTTACTCTACTGTTCTTTCATGCATCCATGTACTCATCAATACAACGATACATTAAACATTCATTAAATCTATTCATCATTCATTATTTGTCCATCTACCCACGCATCCACCTACTGTATTTACTCATATGTTCATATCCAATACCTTCATGCACCCATCCATCAATCCATGTAACGATCCAATCATCCATGATGCATTTATTTAATACATTCATACTTTCATGTACCCATCCATCCATCCATCCATCCATCCATCCATCCATCCATCCATCTGCCCATAAATGTATCACTGTATCCATTCTTTCATCCATTGATACTGTCAACACAAGCCACGCAATTCTAAATGTCTGTCTACTGAACAATGTATTAAACAGTAACAAAACAACAAAGCACTAGCTTGTAAGCATTTTATTTTATTAGAAACAAGCCAAAATTAATTATGACACAGCCTCTAACAAAAATTCCTCTTACCCTGTTAGAAGCAATTGAACATTACCAACATGCAGTCATCCAGTGAGCAATGTAGAGTAGCAGCTTATTTAGAGCAGCTTAAAATGTTAGCTACGTTCATGGCAATATCATTAAGCAGGGATGACGGGTTTCAGCAAAGTTTCAAACCCAACTACAGTTCAAAAACCTCACGGAAAACCTGAAATGAGTCCAAAAATGGCCATTGAAAAAGGGACGTATGTTTCTCTCTTTCCTCAGGCTTTCCATTGGGGAACAAATATTTCAGGTGCATTTCTGACCCCAGATATTATGCACTCCATAAACCCTGTTTCTCCACTTTCCTTTCCTTTGGTAAATTAGAGGGTTCTGTAGTGTCTGTATTTGGACATTTATTGAAATTTATTAGACTTAGTTCAGACTATGTGCTAATGTATAAAACAAGATGGCAGGACAGATTTTTAAACTTGCCCAATCAGGGAAGCCTGTCATTATCAGTAATTATATCTGTTTCTCCACTTAAAGTGTTTCCAGAGAGAGCATGGGGCAGGAAAAATCCTGCTCTCAATGTCTGTTAGGGTGTTGCAATTTCCATTTTGACCATTAGGTGTAATAAGAATCATTCTAAGGTAACTAGGTGGGACAATGTGCGTGTCAATCCACAATTAGAAAAAAAAAACTATAAACATGGCAAATAACCGGGATTATATCTGATCAGTAGAGGTTACAATCAAAGGAGGTTACTAGTTTTATAACGATAACATTTTATTGTCATTTCAAACCCTTACACAAAGAAAATATATTTCTCTATATATTAAATGATTTAGAGGTTTTTATAATGTTGATATTCCTCGTTGCTACGCTAACGTACACTAACTAAAAAATATATATTTATATAAAAAATCTATTCACAATATACAGAATAATATATTGTATTAATATATTACAATATATTGAAAAATGCATTATGAATTGGCACTTTTCATATATGGAGAAATATATTAAAATATGTTTAAATGTATATCTGTCATGATTCTGATGGTGGTTCCTGTAGGCAGAAACAGGGCAGGCAGAAACGCAAAGGGTGGTTTTAAACATAAAGAGTCTTTTTAATAACAAAAGAAAACAAAACAAAACATAGAACACAGGCTCGTTAGCTTATCCAAGGCTAAGAGCTTCAACAATGGAGAAATGGAGCTGAACCTAACCAGAGACAGGACGAGGGACTGAACGGGTTAGTAGTTAGTGGAATTAGAAGTAGAAGTGGATGATGATCTAAGCGGGTTAGTAACTGACCTACCAGGGGAACCAAGACACAGAAGGCTAAGCACACACGAGGCTAATCCACACTAGCGGCTAAACCTACTAGAGACTAAATCCACTAGCGGCCAATCCAGCTAAAGGCTAAACCCACTGGAGGCTAAACACTGGAGATGCACAGAACAGTACTTACACATGAGGAGATACAAACTAACTATAACATTTAACAAAACAGCTCCATGAATCCACACGCCAAATGAACATGAACATAACAAAACTAGAGCCTTTCTTTATACAGAGATTAAGGAACACAACTTCAACTAAAACAAACTAAACAAACTTTTATTATTTAATGCTCGACCCGGTTTCCCAGAAGAAACATCGTTTTATAATGTTTCTATTGAGAGACCTCGGTTCAGGTGAGCTCCCTCATCACCTGACCGAGGTGTCTTCTGGGAAACTGAGTCTACAAACAAAAAGTATGCCCTCTAGGGGTGAACCCTTACAATATCTTAATGTATGTAATTTTATATTCAACAATCTACTACATAATATATTGAATTTGATTGGATATATATTACAATATTCTATGTTAATGTAGTTTGAACAAAATGAACTTTATAGGCATTAATCAGAGCACACAGACAAAGTACAAGTGTGTGTATAATTCTTAAACATTCATAAAGTTTCAATAATGCAATTATAAGGATAAATATAATGGTTTTTGACTTCATTGCAATATCAATACATGGTCCATTTATATATTGCAATATACATGTATTAATAAATAGAATCACTAGTTTCCTATATATGGAAATGTACTGCATTATTATTATTTTATTATTATTATTATTATTTTTACAATATATTGCCATTTTTTTTTTCCCCTATAAGGGAATATAGCTCGTTTCATTGTCTGGCTTACATCTAAAACAGAAGATGTTTCACTCGTTCTGTAACAGCCTGCATTTATTTTCAGTTACATCCTCCAACTCCCCTGAAGAAAACAGTGAAAGGTTAAAGATGTCCACAGAAAAGTTCACTGTGATAAAAAAAAAAAAAAAAAAACACATGGAAAAACCTGCACAACTGTGATTCTACGGAAAAAAAAAATCAATGACCTTTGTGACCTTCCAAATAATTCTAGTCTTCGCACGCGTTCCCTTTCTATCGCTGAGCCGCTCAAGATGTACTCATGAATTTTTGCTATTAAGAGCGCTCCTTGAGAAACCTCATTTACACTCCATCTCTGCTAAAAGTGTCCTTGATTATAGCGGCGCTCTGTTTCGGAGGAGCAACGCCGAAGCAGATCAGCGAGTGAAGAGGAAACAGCATTAGCTCTCTGCGGTTCACCACTTGGACCACTTTAATTCGTTCTTCTGGAAAAAAAAAAAAAAAAAACATTAGTGCATAGAAACATTCTGGTGTTCTGTATAACGTGTCTTCTTTCACTTTTGTCTCTTGTGGCAAGAGCGAAGGATTAAATTGCTATCGTGGACAATTTATTTTTCTTAATATATATCCAGCCTATTTATCGTAAACAAATGATACATAAGGAACCTAACTCAGACCTCTGAAGACTGAACATCTTTTTTTTATGTTCTGCAGAAAATGATGATAACTAGGACAAATGGGTGGTATGTTTTTTTGCCAAGTCATCATCTACAGTACGTTAAGTGGAGCAGTACACTTAAGCTGATGCATAGTGCAATTCATTCAGGGATAGGATGTCATCCCCATAAGCAGCACTAGCATTGCTTGGAAATTGCATCACACTGATTAAGGTTGCAGTAAAGAACACAATAAATGATGGCATAAATTCAAAGACAACAGAAGTTAATTAATTGTGCATGCATGAAGAAAACAGACCTGGCATTAAGCAATTACAATCATTGCTGAAGGGAAATCTCTTTCAATCTCAAATTGCATCCTGACTACGATAAGATGTCCAGGAAAGGGCTTGTTGATTTTTAATAAAGACTGGTCATGTCGTGGCACTCTGATTGCGCCAGTGGGGTTTTTGGCAACATGTGGTCAAAGCAATCAGTCCTTGTTGAACTATTGTTTTGTCTTACTGGATGTTCCTGAAGACCACTGCACAATTTTGGGTGAAAAGAACACAGTTAACCACAATCTGATTGAAGGCAGAACTCAAAAAACAGCTTTATTTTAATATGTATTACTTATTAAGAAAGTCAGAAAGAAAACGTTTCTATGTATAATGTCGCAAGATAATTAGTAATCAAATATATATCCAATCAACACACGCAAATGCCAGCAAAATGGTTCAGGCAAGGATGCAAACTCTTCGAGTGACACAAGTGCCCGTTACGCTCATCGTTGCGTTCATGAGTGTGTCACCTGAAAAATTCTATTGCGATGAAATCATCTAATGCGATTCAGTAATCGCTGCAATCTCAGCATTACTGCTAGGGGCCGCTGTAGCATGAAATAAGTACAGTAGGACACATCCATCCACGGACACCATGTTGCTTTTTTTTTACTACTGTGGTCATGGAAATGGTCTGAGCCTACAGTAGGTTATATCTTCACCTTGTGGACTGGGCATGAGCCCTTCCATAACACCTTACATATGTTTACTAGACAAAACATAGAAGAAACCACCATAAGGGATGCAAAGGGGTTATGATCAGTCCACATGGTGGAGATAAGTTAATGTCTTGAAGTTAATGCTTCAGCTGAAATACTTCTTAGGCTGCACGTTGGCTTAGTGGTTAGCACTGTCGCCTTGCACCTCCAGGGTCAGGGTTCGATTCCAGACTCAGGTGTGTTGTACTTGGAGTTTGCGTGTTCTCCTTGTGCTTGCTGGGTTTCCTCTGGGTACTCTGGTTTCCTCCCACAGTCCAAAGACATGCAGACTAGGCTAACTGACATTCTCAAATTGTCCAGAGTGTGTGTGTGTGTGTGTGTGTGTGTGTGTGTGTGTGTGTGTGTGTGTGTGTGTGTGTGTGCGCCCCCCCCGCGGCCCTGTATACAGGATTAAGTGATACAGATGATGAGATGAACAACAAGCCAGGGGAGGGGCTCATAAATGAGGTCACATTAGGGGGGGGGGGGATTTAATTGGCTCGTTTAAAACCTGGCAAATACAAAAAAGGGAAAATAGGCTTATACACACACACACACACACACACACACACACACACACACACACACACACACACACACACACATTGGGAAGGTGAATTTTCGAAAATAGTTCAGTTTAAGACCCATGAATTGCAAAGTTTTCTTATCCACAATAAAAAAAAAAGGTCAGAAACTAAGCAGCTAAAAACCAGATCAAATTCCTAACAGAACATCGAGTTATTTTATTCCTCTTTCAAATAATTGGTCTCATTTCTCACAAGGTGTAAAGTTTCACAGTCAAAATTACCTAAAATCCTCACGGATTGATTTAAAAAACTTTAGAGAAAGTTATTTTTTCCCCTCTTCCTCTTGCACACATGTTGAACGATGCCGATCATGAATAAATTACCAATCTTGTTCACAGCACAGATGATTTTTAATTGAGTCACACTGTTAAATCTCTATAAAAAGCGAAGTTCACAGCGAGCTGTTAATGACAAAATGACGACTTAAAGGTAAAACGGTGAGCGCCTCCTGAGCGCACGGTGCGCTAAATGCTCCAGTAAAGGAGCTCAGCTACGACAGACGCACACTATCTCTTCTTTCTTTTTATAGCTTGATATTTAGTCAGACTCGGACGGATAGTCTTCTTACTATTCATTTATGGTTTTGGTTTGGATTGCTTTCCTTTCCGTGATTAAGACAACTATCATGAACGTTTCAATAAATCTATGTTTGCAGTTAAAATAAAGGCAACAGATATATATATATATATGTGTGTGTTTATTTTATTTATAATTTGTACTAAAACATAATTGCAGAACCTCATTGCTAATTGTGTAATTTAAAGTCTGAGCGTTATATGGATACGAGGATACACTCAGTACACTCAGGATGGGATGTCAGTCTTTTGCTAGACACGTACACTGAATATTTTGTGGCTAATCCACTTACTGGCATGATTTAGAGAAATAGAAGGAATTCAGCAGGAGTGTTTGGTTGCACCTACATCTCACTGGTTCAAGGCTTAAGGTTAATGCTTGAATGATTCGTACTGTACTGTAGGTCACCGTGTAGCTTAACAAGCAAAAAGACATTCATCTAAAACTGATCACGTACAGAGACTGGACTGAAAATGAGAACCATCAAGAAGCCTGGAAAACTATTCATCAAGATTACATAAAAAAAAAAACTGCAAGAAAGACTGGAAATGAGGAGGGTCAGGATTTTTGCCCGGTACTGTATATATAACCAACTACAGTATGGTCATGTACCCATTTCCTATTGTTATGGACCTACAGTACAGTATTTCTGTCATTAGGAATTACTTCTTACACAAAGTTGGTATTTTGGCTTTATAAAGCGTCACGGTAATGACAGAAATGATGTAATTGTGCCCCAGGATTTCTGTGTACATTTGCTCTTGCACCACATTGCATTACAAATAACAAATATTTACATTGTAATGGTACCTGTAATGGTTCCTGGGCTGCTACTCTGCATAAAACAAACAAACAAACAAACAAACAAACAAACAAACAAAAAAAGTCACAGTATTCTGTAAGCTGAAATATTGGTACACTACGAGTACCAATATTGATCCAGTAAGTATAAAGGGGGAAAGATTCAATAAAAATTAGCATATCTCTAACAATAACAGATTGAATAAGCTGCCTTATCTGAGGTACACAGTAGTGTGAAGATTCAGATCGAGCCAAGCAAACATTATAGAACTTGAGCAAGATTTCTGCAAAAGCCAGGTAGTTTTTTAGGGCTATTATAATATTATTTAATGACCGTCTGTTACATTTATTTGACCCTGAACGTTTTCTTTTTTGTGTTTTTACATTTCCAGGATTCATTACGTATTTCCATTTTTAATAGCACTTATCCTGTACAGGGCAGCAGGAATCCTGGAACCTGTGCCAAGAGACTTTAGGCATGAGGTGGGGTTCATCCTGGACAGGGTGACGATGAGTCGCAGAGCACACATGCTAACATCAGTTAGCCTACTCTTTAGACTGTGGGAGGAAACTGGAATTACCAGCACATGTCCAGGGTGAATTAAGTAATAATAATAATATAAAAATAATATTAATAATAATAATTGTTATTATTATTAATATTATTTTTTATATTATTATTATTATTATTATTATTATTATTGTTTTACGAATATTATTATATCATTATATCATTATATAGTATAATTTAATTTAATTATTGAAACAACACTTTTGTCAATGGCTTAGTCAATCAGATTTATTGAACTAAAATGAACCGACCATGATTTATAAACGATAGTAGCTGACATTGACATTAGCGATAAATCTCTTACTGTTTAATTTAATATTTGCAACAACAACAACAACAAAAAGTCCATATCAAGTGCTAATGTTCTTATTTCTGTCCTGCAGTGTCTAGGTGGTTGGAATGTGCTTTTTAAAACATCCCCATTCTGCTTTTAAAAGAACCTGCAATTTAATTAAATCTTATTCAGAGTTTTCACTAAAGAATTTATATGGCGTGATGGCCAAATGTTTACACGCTTTTGGCCACATAAGTGCATTTCTACTCAACACATCTATTAGATCAAGTGTAAGAAGTTGTGTGTGAAGTGACTATACAGTACCAGTCAAAAGATTGGACGCAAGTTTGGATTTGATTTCCACATTCTAGATTAATACTGGCTTTTTTTTTCTCACGACTATGTAATAACACTTATGGCATTAGGTAATTATGTACCAACAACAACAACAACATCATCATCGTCGTCATCATCATCAGCAACGGCCAGTGATTGTTTTAAGGCATGAAGGTCAGCTATTCTGGAACAGTTCTTGCATGAACAGTATTGTCAAATGCATTTTAAGACCCATCAAGCACCATGATGAGATTGGCTCTCATTAAGACCATCCCAGGAAAACATAGACCAAAACTTACCTCTGCTGCAGAGAAGTTGTTCATAACTCACCAGTTAACAGCACCTCAGATAAGAGCATAAGACACATCTCAGTATCAACTGTTTAAAAGAGATTATTGCATAATTTGTATGCCTTCAGCACTGTTTTACAGTATAGAAAGAAAGAAAAATCTGGACTTTCGACTGGTACTGTACATACAATACAGTATGTATAGCATATAGACAGGTACACAGTAAGGCACTCATGTAGATCTTGAACTTCTGTTGAACTTGATGTGAACTGGGTCCTGTGGGACTCTCTCCTTAGATACAATGATCAGTCCAAAGCAAGAATTAGGAGTGTAATGAGATGCAGTCCTCTCAAGTACCTCGATATGCTAATACAGCAACACTAAAATCAGATTGCAAGATATAAAATTCATAAAGGCACCATGTTCAGTGATGTGCTGCTGCGAAGCGTAACCCGTTCCTCTAAATAAATATCCAGTCAATCACTTTTATGTTGTCTTTATAGGTACGGGGAGATCCAGTAAATGCACGTTCAACAAAGCAGCAGGTGAGAAACTAAAAACACATACAGGCATACATTTCCTTGCAAAGCATCATTACCCTCACCTGTATTTCAGCCGGAAAGTCCCTGCTTGTTCATTCAAGGATCTCCGACTCTAAAGGGAATCATGGTTAAAACTCAAGTCGGATGTGATCGATGCGTTGTAAACGGGGAGCTGCAGAGATATGGAAATCCTGTATTCATATTCACAGGCAAGCGTAGCTTTTTTTTTTTTTTTTTTTTACAGGAGGTGCTGCCTGAACAGATCTACTGCAGCTAAAGTGTCAGGCCTGGCAGACATAAAGAGCCTTCTCTCCTCCCCCGAGTGAGCATTAAGTCATCAGTGTGACAAGTGAAATTACGTGCAGGTCACTGAAGCTGCTGGCAAATCTTTTGTGCAATGAAAACACTTCACACTCCTGATAAGCGTTCGTAATGGCTTAAACTCAGTCAAGCATCGAGAGACGGGTGTATACCTTGAGAAGCGACGTATTGCTAGCACGTTGTTGTTTAGAGCCATTCAAGACGTTAATTACTATGGTATAGAGCTTGCATGCAGTATATGCAGATTTCGATCATGATAAACGTGGCTTGAACGTTTTATTGAATCTGATCTCCTGAGATATGTTTGTACGAATTCAAATAAAAGATTTTCATAAAAATTGAAATCCTACGTCTAGGTAATAACGTAATACAGTACCAATCCCTAACCTCCATCCTTGTAATTTTCCTTATTTGATCTAAATCATGCAAACTTTTACCAACAAATTATGAGTATGAGATCGTGTTAAAATAAGATTTAATTGTTCGGCTTCATATGCTGCTTTGATACTGTTTACGTTTGCTGTATTCATTGTAAAAACAGATAATCTCTTGATTGGTTAAAAAGTCATCAGAACCTTCCCTCTTAGCTTCTTACAGTATATTGGTACAAGTATATAAAAGCACTGCCAGACATGCACTTCTGTGTTATTTGATCCATAGATAAAAGGCACATGGGCTATGCTTTTTTTTTTTTTTGTTGTTGTCTGATTTTAACAGTCATTTAATCTGTGTGTTTGAACCTGGAGCCCACTTTTCTACAGTGGAGTATAACTGACTGGGATCACTGGGATTGCTGCCAAGATCAGAGCCTGCTGAGTGGACACACTGCACTGAAAGGACTTGTTTTTTTGCTGCAGCCTCACGGGTATTCCAAAATAAACATACTAAAGAAGGTAGTATTCCTACTTTTTGATGAATGAGGCATTTATGATGACCTGAAGGTGGGTTACATGGCATTTAGCATTATCGTGCTTGAAAATGTGCAGCTGTAAGCTGTATACCAGAAGCCACAATATTGGAATGCATGTAGAATTTTGCTATACGGTACCTTCATGATACAAAATAATCATAATTCACCATTTTGCTTGCTAACAAAACAGCAATTCAAGTATAGGTGAATTGGGCACCTTACAGGTCCAAACTGTGTTGTTTTTAACCCAGCTGCTGGATAAATATTGGACCAACTACATGCTGGGTTAATTTAACCCAGCAAAATGGGTTATTTGGTTAACCCAGCAAGATGGGTAAAATATTTAATCCCAATTAATTGTACAAATCATAGAATTTTTTTTTATAATCTAATATTTTTATTTTTGAAAAGCACAAGATCAGATAATACAAAAAAGTTCAACAGCGACATCATTACGATACTATTACTCAAAAGCACTAATGCCTGAGAGCAGTGCTGGTCATCATCTCCCAACATCAGGATGTAGGTGTTCGGCCTCCACACTTCAGCCTGCTGGAGATATTCCACGGTGTCGGTTCCAACCTTAGAAAGAAAGAAATGAAAGAAAGTAAAAATTTATGGAAAAATCGAGAGGGTTGGCTAGTATTCATATTTGTAAGAAGATTAGTGTTTTGTAACACCTCAGCGTTTTATATGTGGCTGCTAACGCTAGCTAAATGCTAGCGTGTCATGCTGGCACTACAATTAACAGTTTAGCTTTCATTCATCACTTCACCATCTTCATACACCCTGCAAGTGTTCTACAAAGAAAGCTAAAAAGCTCAGACATTTTTGCAGTTTCTTTCATACACAGATGGGTTTTTTTGGTTTGGCTCGCTAGCAGTAATTGTCAGATAAACTAGCATGCTATAGCACAGACCAGGCTGAAAGTTTGAGTGTAACTTTAACACGTTAACAGTAATAAATGTTACATACAGTGAACAAATTCAGTCATAGGTGAGTGAAAGTGTGTATACAGACCTTGTATTTAACGTTTACATTTCCTCTTAAATACGTGAGGAGGAAGAAACAAAAGACACAAAGCTGACACAGCCACTGAATACACCGGTGAACTTCGGGGGAGGGGCGGTCTTGTCTGTGATGTTAGCTGTCACTAGCTAACCCAACTCCAACCCAGCAAACTGGGTTAAACAAAATGTACTCAACTCACTGTAACTGCAACCCAGCGTTTGGGTAGTAAAAACAACACAGCGTTTTTTAGTGTGCAGAGATGGAAAAAAGTAATACAATTTTGCACTCAAGTACAAGTACTGTTACTTCCGTGAAATTTTACTGAAGTACAAGTAAAGTTACCAGTATACAAATCTACTCAAGTAAAAGTAAAAAGTAGCTCATTAAAAATTTACGTAGAGTAAAAGTTACTGAGTTACTTTTTTTTAACAACAGGAGTGGGATGGGGGATTCTAGTGTAATTCAAAAACGACAAGGGGATATAAAACTCAAACTAGTTTTTAATTGGAGGAACACCTTTGTATAATAAAGCTATTGCCTTTCTTGCGCTTGAAATCGAAATGGTCCCTTATATATACGTAGGGATATGGTTCATAAGAATTGGATGGCATTTTGCTTTCATCCATTTTTGCATCACATCATTTTGCATCACTGGCATCTGTTTTGTCCATCTCTATCATTCTTGTTAGTTTGGCCACGCCCATTAATCAATCAGTGCAGTGGTTTCCGGGGTGCATTTTCTCAATTACAGTAACACGAGTAAATGTAATTTGCTACTTTCCACCTCTGATGATTAGGCATTTAGGTGTAACCACGTGGATAAACCCAATATGTGCATTTGTGTACACAGTATATTGCTGTCAACAGCAACTTGTGCAGGCCCAATATTGAGTGATACTGGATAAACTGAGTAAAGGAAAAACATTGTGAACTAAAAATAAGCTGCATCCAAACACTGATACACAAACATGGTGATGCTTCACACTCCCAAGTCCATAAATACTAGCAAGCAGATGGTAGCTACCTTGTGCCTAACTATCCTACCAGGTAGCTGTTACTGTATATTCACAGTTAAAGTATGTAGTTTCTAGTGTGTTTCCAGACTGGAAAAATTGCTCAGACATGTCAGTGATCACATTCCTTCCTTTAGGTCTTAAACATCTGGAATATGAAACCCTGCAGATAATTTGTAATACCGAAAATTATGTTCATACATGACTGGGATTCACCTCAAGGCCTGACTGTCTAGTACCATATCAAAAACGTTCTGCAAGGCAGTAGATTATTTATGACCAAAAACTCATTTTCCCATCATGGAATACTAAGTTCCTTTCAATATGATGTTTTTATTTGGGTGTCTATGACAACTAAGTAAGTAATACTCCTCTCTCCAGTTTGCCTAGAGTAAGGAGCCCAAGTTATCACATCAGGGCCATGAATTTGGAAATGAAGAAATTGATAAGCTGGGGCTAAGGAACAATCCTTGGTATTGTTATGGTCTTACAGACCTTAACGTATTTCTCCAGATTTTTGAAAATGTCAGGTATGAGGGAGGTACATGTTAGATGCTATAGATGGCCACATCATCCTGATAGGCAGTGATGTGTCATTGAGCACATGGTCCATTATGCACTGAAGTACTGTAGCTGCTCTGTGCAGACTAAAACACCATAATGGTCGTATAAGCCCTGACATGATATGAAGTTGAAAGTATATTTATTATTGCTGGTTCCGTCCAATCGGGTATACTTTGAATTTGGAGATTATCTTGCTGTTTCATAAATCGATGCACATCTACAGTAATCCATCTTTCTTGGTGACACTAACCACAAGGCTGCCTCTCTCATTCTGTAATTCTTCAGTAGCAATCCCTTAGCTCCTAGTCATTTCTTTTGCTAGCTCAGTTAACAAGGTACACAATACGAATGCCGCTGAACAGGTTTGGGGTCTTAAAGTTAGAATGACTGCAGTGCACTACTAATTATGGCCACCACCCCCCTGGAACCCAGGTACACATGAATGACATGTCTATGCTCGATCCCAAGCTTATTCCAGGATGGGAAACATTTTACACAGTCTTCCTTTCCTCCTCCTTTTCATCCTAGCCTTTTTTACATACCAGCATCCATCCTACAGTGGTGGCCATCCTTAGAGATTACTTCTTTCGCCATTCTTTAAGTGAATTCACTTGGTAGACCTGCTGGCCCTTACTCGTAGGTGTCTGAAGCAGTCCAATGAGTCACCTCATAGCTCACTGTTGGATTTGGGAATAGGCTTGAATTCTCTCACTGTAGCATACTTGTCATTGTAAATCTTTCTATTTGCCTCTTTTAAGAGTTTCTAGGGCCTTACTTAAATATTTTGCTATCAATACTGCAACACATAACCCACAATTCCTCCAGCTGGGAACTGACTTCCCCCCCTCCCAGCTGGTATGTGGCAAACCTGGAGGCCCTTGAAAAATTTAAAAGGTGAGAACTCATGGTTCGTAAAGCAAACAACAACAAAAAAATATGGGCAGAAGCCTTTTTAACCATTATTTTCAGTCTCAGAATGAAAACTTTTTATCCCTATAATTCACATCTGCTGGAGAAGCTGCTTTATGAGCTTGAATTTGAAATTCACTCTCTGGTCAGTGATCATTTCAGCACAGTTCCCAGCCCATGAGAAAAGCTGAATCAGGACAGCAATGACTTTTTTATGGAATTTGAACTTTTTTATATTTGTGGAATGAAAAGCAAAAGCTTTGGGGGATTTTACTGCACATAATCACTGCTCATCCATATGCACTAATAGCCTGGACTGCTCTTTTCTAATAGACCCACCATGTCCAATATTTTCTGAGACTTGGACAAGGTTTGAAAGAATGTGATAAAATACAGCATTTAGTCAAGACGGTCAAAAGAAACAATAAGTTTGTGGGCTATCTTGATGCAAATGACCCAGCAATGAGACTGTGTGTACAAGATCTAGAGCTAGATCTAGACCTAGGACTAGAGCACAATAAAGCCTAGTAACAAAAAATACATTTGCTCGTGGATTTGCCACATGGAATTCCAGCATGGCCCAGAATGATGGGTTCCCTATTCTCCTCTTTGGTGGATTGATCTTGTAGCCCATCTTGTACTGTATATAGCTGAGTGAGAAAGCTAGCCACAACAACTGAGCTGTGTATATGAAGGTAAACTCAGGAGTCTTGAGTGCTGCAACTAACCACTGATGGCATTTATTACAGGACACTCTAAACAGAAATGCAATGTGAACATGACACCAAGCCTCCTGCTTTATCCACTCTGAATCTTTGCACCATCCATAACCTATAATGCTATCATTGCTCTACTGTATATTCCACTCACATATTCTGTATATACTGTACCATACACACATATGTACTGTATGTCCTGATTAGCATGTTATCTTCCTGACATGTCTTCACCACTGCACAATCATTGTTTGCACAGATACACCTGAATATTACCATATATTTCCTGTTCATAATAGCGACTGTACCTTCTGTTAATAAGACACTCTCACCCTTGTACATATGAACCTATAACCTTATTTTACTAAATTTGTTATTTATTGTAAATTGACCACTTATGCACTTTTGGTTAGATTCTAAATACTTTTCATTGGCTTTATACATGTACTTTGCACAATAACAATAAAGTTTAATCTAATCTAATCTAATCTAATCTAATCTAATCTAATCTAATCTAATCCAATCTAATCTAATCTAATCCAATCTAATCTTCCCATGGTTTAAACCGCAGCATCACCAAGTTGCCACTGTTGGGACCCTGAGCAAGTCCCTTGACCCTCAACTGCTCCTCTCTCTCTCTTTTTTTTTTTTTTTTTTTTTTTTTTAAACAGAAACTCCCTGTATAATGGGATAAGAATGTATAATGAGATAAAAATGTTAGTCTTTCTGGATAAGGGCCTCTGCCAAATGCCATAACTGTAAATATGACATCTACAAATGCACAAAAAACTACATTAAAAAAGTCAAGTGAAAAAGCCATAAATACATCAGCTATACCGCTTGTCCTGTGTAGGGTTGTGGGACCCCTGGAGATTAGAGAACTTAGGGCACAAGGACACACACAGAATGGAGGCAAGGTCCCTGAAGGTGCGAGGTGACAGTGCTAACCACTAATTACAGTCTGTCTTTAACTACTGACAGTCATTTCAGTTGATGGTACTGTACAGTACATCTCTATTAGAGTTCTCTTAGAGTGGGTTGGCCTTCCACCAAAATTACATCTGGTACATTTCTGATGCGATATGGAATTTTGCCAACAGAACCACCTCCAGGTTTGGGTGAGCTGTCTGACAGCTCTTCATCCATGGTTTCCCAGTGCTTTTTCCAGTCAGCCAGAACCAAATCTATACACCCACTCTCTTTCAATCCTGGCAAGCCTTTCAACATTTTGTTATTTTTTCAGTATCTTCACCTGCTTCAAAGGGTTTCATGTTTGCCTCCGACTGCCCTTCTTCTCGATATGAGACAGGGAAATGTCCTAGAGGGTTGTTTTGTATTGGTCACATTATATTACATTAACACATCAATATTAGATTTTTATTTTAGAAATACATTTAATAATACAATCACATTCCACACCAGGTCTCAATACTGATAAAGGTTTTTATATTACATTTTATTGGGGAGTTTGAGCACTTGCCTGACCATGGGGCAATATATATATATATATATATATATACATACTGTATGTGCCTGCAGAATATGGATGGGAAAAACACTGAACAAAAAACATCGAATCACATGTGCGCTCATAATAAATGGAGTGACAGAATCGTTAGTCACACCATAGTAAGTTCAGAGAGTTTTTATTATACATTCAAAAATGTTCAAGTAATTAACAAGGAAACGGGAGAGAAAAATGAGCTTAGTTAATTAACATGAGTCAAGGGAGTTTCCTTTGGATAGTAATGTTTGTGTAATGCATGCTGATATGATCACATCATTAACTCATGGACCTATTTAGCCCTATTACTGTGTCATACTGTAAGCGAGTATGAATTCAGTCCATTTAATCAGACTGTAAAATTGCACTTTTTCATTTACTTTGTTTGTTTGTTTTTATTACACAGGCCTTTATGGCAACTATATTTGTAAAGGCAACTAACGATTCATTCATCATCTGCTGCTGGAAGTACAGTAAATAAAAAGAGAGATGCATATCACAAGCTTGCATGCATGTTCCTTGGTTTGTAAAATGCAAGGTAGATGAATACCTAGACTCTCCAGCTTTAAAGATTTTCCTCTCGAGTCGCTCTAGTTTCGAAGTAAGCTCTCAGAGTATTTCAGTATACTGCATAAATATATTTGTGTTAACTCGGCGTTGATTCTGTAGCATCTGCTCTCTGGAGCCACAGCATTAAACTGACCACTTCTATTTATCTTTCCTTAAGGTTTCTTCCATGTACTCCTGTTTCCTCCTGCAATCCAAAGGCATGCGTTGTTTGCTTGATGTGTGTGCACATGTGGAAAAAGGTAGGGAACCTTAGTTGCAATCTAGAGCAATGGCCACTGTTGTGAAAATTATAGGATGTTGCAGTGAGCCATCAAACAAAAATGACAGTTTAAGATAGATATACAGTAGACGCCGTACTACATGACCTCTAGAATGTACAGTGCCATGTAAAAAATATTTGCCTATATGCAATATTCTGCATATTTGTCATACATGAATAAGATTATCAAATTGTTTTTTAATGTTACACAAACATAATACATGTAAGTACAAAATGCTGTTTTTTTTTCTTATGATAATTTCATTTATTAAGGGAAAAAAGCAGTCCAAACCTGCCTTGCCCTGTGTGAAAAAGTATTTGCCCCTAAAACTAATAATTGGTTGTGTCATTCTTGGAGGCAATAACTGCTCTCAAGCTGACTGGTGATGACTGGAAGTAAGTCTTTCACATCACTGTGGAGGAATTTTGGCCCACTCTTCTATGCAGAATTGTTTTAATACAGTGCCATTGGAGGGTTTACAAACATGAACGGCCGGTTTAAGGATCTCAAATCAGACCTAGTTTCTAAAAAGTTAAATTTTTGTCTCACCAGTCTACAGAATATTCGTCCAAATGTTTTGGGAATAATCAATCCACTCCTGAGAAGGTTCACTATTGCTCCAAATTTTCCCTATTTGTGGATAATGGCTCTGACTGTGGTTTGCTGGTCTCCCAAAGCCTTAGAAATGGCTTGGTACAGTATGTCAATTGGTATCTGAATTACTTTGTTTCTCATCTGTTCTTGGATTTCATTAGATTGTGTTACTTTCTTAGATCGTTTAGCATGCTTCACTTAGCCTGACATGTTCTATGTAAGTCATTTCTTGATTCAACAGGTCTGGCAGTAATCAGGCCTGGGTGTGGCAAGTAAAATGTAACTCAGATTTACAAAAATCGCAGTTCATTCATGATTTAGCAAGGGAGGGGGGATATATTTTTTTTTACATAGGGCCAAGTAGGTTTGGACAGCTTTTAAAAAAAATCTTAATAAATGAAATCATCATTTAAAAACTGCATTTTCTTTTTATTTGAGTTATTTTTGTGTAACATTAGAATTAGTTTAATGATCATTTATTTGTGACATACATGCAAAAAAAAAAAAAAAAAAAAAAACTAATTCAGGAAGGGGCAAATACTTTGTTATAGCACCGCACAGTACAAAAAGTATGCAGATGTAGCAGAATATATTACGTACTAAATCTTAAATTCCTGGTTAATAAACAAATAATGACTAAATGGATTAAATAAATGAATTTCCCCAATTAGTCATCCACCATTGCAAAAAAAAAAAAAAAAAACCCCTCAGTGACACATTATGCGTAGGGTAATTTTCGCCCAACAGGATGTCAGAGTTGCTATGAGCAGGAGAAACAGAACCAGCAGTTATTATCGGTTGTTTCATTTTAACTTTGCATAAACACAGTGTGTTCTGGGGCAGCCTAATATGATTTAAGTAATATACTGAATAGCTGTTACGTGGCGAGGGTTAGAGAGCCGCACCACGGGACTTAAATAAATAAGAGCCCTTACGCAGGGCTTCTAGGGGGTCAACGAAATAGGAGTTTATGCTTATGAGACACACACAGGAAGACCCTCCCGTTTGGAGATCATGTTGGATTATTGATTAGTAAACTAAGGAAAAACTAAAGAAAACTGATAACGTCAAATAAACAGAGCTTCAACGTCCGCTCGAGACCGAATGGGGCTCTGGAAACTAAAACTAAAACGTTTGATCTTCTCTGGGTGATGACACCCCTACTGAGGATTTATGTGAGACTTTGTGCTTTTTAACTTTACACTTAAACTGAGAGTGCGCGCTGAGCTAATGCCATGCCGCTCTCTCGCTCTCTCTCTTTTAAAATGAAGGCTGCTTATCAAGACGTCTGCTGATTCTTTGCCTTTATCGTGTCATGTCATGTCATATCTTAGCAGTGCTAAGGTACTGTATCAAGGCCCTTAAATAGGCTCACTGCCAGGTGTGGCGTGTCTGCGTTGATCGCCTAGCAACCACACATCTGGATGACCAGGCCTCTGCCTGTACAGAAATCCGTGGGGTACCCGCCAGCGGATCAGTCCGTTCTGGACAATGCAGAGTATTTTTGCTTGTTTCTTCCCCTCGTGAGACCTGCGCCGTTACAATAGCAGTTATTTTTGCTCAGATTTTAGGAGTATATTAGGAGTAAACCCACGTCATTTAGAATGCAGATCAGACTTTAGCAAGTACACAGTACATACCTTATTGGGCCCCATGCCAGAAGTGATATGGAACCAAATTATTTTATTTTTGATCATAGCAGTTTTACAGCAACTTTAGAACGTTTTTTTTTACAGTTTGCAAATTGTTTAATGCACAGAAACAGTTTTAAATATGAGAAATATGAAAAAAAATGCATCACATAATCAATCTTTGATTGTAAAAGCTTTTTAGAAGAATTATAATGATTGGATCGGTTAATTTGTCGCCTAAAGAGATTATTGGTTAATTGATCCCAAGTAACTCTATAAACCCCTTGGAGGATTGTGTGTGTTCTGGTTCTGAATGGGTTGATGTTAGATGCTTTGGCCAGGACCTACACAAAGAGCAAGTGATACTTGAAGCACTAAAACAAACCATAATCCAGTTCAAGCATTATTAAAACACCACCAACAACAACAACAATAACAACAACAACAACAAGGACAACTTTAACTTTATAAAAATCTAACATAGATGATGGAGGTTATGTCCTCACTTCATGCGCCATCAAACCAACTTCTTTTATTTCTTTAAATTTGTGGACATTGAATACCGACATGGCATTCACAGCTTTACAGATCTTTTGCAACTGCTGTGATTTTGATGTACCTGTAATGCTCATGTGCTGGAAAATCACCATTTTACTACAAGATGATTTTAAACTACTTCAATTTCACTATTGCTGTAGTTCTTCTACGTCTTTTCCCCATTCTGCTGTGGCATCTCTCCAGCTCAACATGCACCTGCCCTTATATGGTGTTCAGGGCCGTTACCTACGGTACCTATTGCTATGCACCTCCAATATAAGATCAAATGGGATTCACAATTCAACACATCTGGTTAAGAGAAGATTGGGATGGTTAATACCATTTAGTGTTTCTGTTGTAGACTTGTTGTTTTTTTTTTCTCTTAACAGAAAATTAAAAGGGAATTTAAGAGAATATAGCTGCAAGAGGGCCAATGTTTCCTACAAATTAGGTTAAAGAACAAGGAGTGAGAACTTGTCTTTCACAGCGTGAGGTATAAGAACGTGACAACCCTAATGTACACAGGAAACCAGAAATGTTTAACAGAGATTAAATATTCAGCATGCAATTCCAGTTATTGTTTCCTTTAATCAGTAACAGACCGAAAGCAAACTAAAAGGAAAAATACAGGGGAATTAAAAAAAAAAAAAAAAAGTGTAAAACATGGACAAAACGTATGTCCTGTATGTGAAGTCAGATACACTATGTTGCCAAATGTTTTCGCTCCCTTAACCTTCACATGCATATGACCTGTAGTAACATCCAATTTTTAATCCATAGGGTTTAATATGATGTTGGCCCCGCCCCCTTTGCAGCTATAACACCTTCAACTCTTCCGTTGAAGCTGAAGGCTTTCCACAAGGTTTAGGAGCGTGTTCATGGACATCTTTGTCCATTCTTCCAGAAGGTCAGACACTGACGTTGGACGAGAAGGCCTGGCTCACATTCTGCGCTTTAATTCATCCCAAAGGTGTTCTATCGAGTTGAGGCGGGACTCTGTGCAGGCCAGTCAAGTTCTTCCACATCAAACTCTCATCCATGTCTTTACGAAACTTTCTTTATGCACTGGTGAGCAGTCATGTCGGAACAGGAAGGGCCATCCCCAAACTGTTCCCACGAAGGTGGAAGTAATGAAATTGTCCAAAATGTCTTTGTATGCTGTAGCATTACGAGATACTTCCAGTGGAATAAAGGAGCCGAGCCCAACTCCTGAAGAACAAACCGACTCCAGTAACAACGTGACTTTGCACCAGTTTTCTTAAACATTTTAAATTGTTCAGGAAACAAACAAGAAACATGTGCTTGATTCTGTTTTATTATTATTATTCTTATGAACAATTATCACAAAACTTATAATCCTCATTTATTCTTTTTTTTTTTAGTCTAGGCCTGAGCAACTGAAGCAACCCCAGATCATAACACTGCCTCCAGAGACTTGTACAGTGGACACTATACATGGCTTCATGCGCATCCCTTCTTACACTGACACGCCCATCACTCTGGAATAAGGTTAATCTGGGCTCATCAGACCACATGACCTTCTTCCGCCGCTTCACACTCTAATCTTCATGATCTTTTTCTCATTTGCCACAATAACAGCTGTTTAATTCCAATCCTGTAAGTACTTGTCACATCGTGCGTTTATGGAAATGCTCTTACTTGTAAATGCTCTTACTTGCTTTCAGCTGTTTATGATGCAACTTTACAACATGTTTTAAGTGATCTGGATTTGATGCTTTTTTTTTTGATGAAGTTGATGTTTTACTCTCCTAGGTTTTAATAATGCATTGGTGGGTTTGTATACAGTATCATATATTTTGCACTAAAAGGTCCAGGCAGAAGTAAAACAGAAATGAATGAATTAATCCTGGATGGGTAGATTTCATAGGAATGATCACATACTGTACAGTACATGAAACTGTGGAACCTCTTCCTGGCATCCATTTTCAGTTGACATACTACGCGTGGTGTTCGAGTCAAACTGGGACTAATGATGATTTTCGCGAATGAAGGCGTAAAACCTATAGAGCTTTAGAGAAGACTTCAAGCACAGTACGATAATGAGTCTATTAGCCGCAGTAAAACATTGAAGGCAAATGCTTTAAACACGTCCATACTGTAGGTCACTATTGGCTGAGGTGGCTCGGAGCACACTGCAGTCGTGAACATTCAATGCCCGATCCTTGAAAACAGACGGACCTTACATAAAAGCAGGCGGTCCGATCATGGCTCCGGCATCCTGAGAAAACTTTCTACCTAGATGGTGTCCAAGCACTAGTGAAAAGCTGGGATAAGTGCATTCGTCTAGCAGAAATAAAGGGAGTTTTTACTCTCGGAACGGTGTTCTGTTATTCCGCACAATCAAAAGTCCTATTTTGAACTCACCTCACCATTCTGACCCAGTCTGAATTATTTTTATAGTGTAAAATTAATAAATTACTAATGCGAATTTCTGTGCTGCAATGGTGCGGCATCCTGCAAACTGGTAGAAGAGCAGCAGTGGAATAACAATGTGCTAATTATCATATGCATTGTCAGTTTTCCTATGTTGCTCTATGTGCAACCAAAAGAGGTCTGCATGCTGAGATAAAGAACTGAAGTGTGAAATCATCATTAAAGAGGACGTCTGCGGAGGAAGCCGTGAGATTCGCACTCCGAGAGGAACTTTCTATCTCTTCTAATGAATGCCATCAGAGCTTTGAAAGACGAGCAGCATTGTTTAGGAGGACTTTTTAACTAAAGAATATAGGAAGGCTGAGGAAATTAAAACTGTGTTAGGTGAACGTTATTCCTTAGATTTGTGGCTTTTTTGAAGGCTGACATTTTATCTGGGATTATTTAGTCACGATTACATGAGGTCTGTTTCTAAGTAACTAGCTCGCCTTGATGAGGCAGTCAATCACCAATTCTCAGAAAAGTGACTGTTTATAGTAGGGACATTACATGCGCACACACACTTTGACCTATTATTTATCTCATTCTTGTCTCCAAGCCAACAAAATGCTTCCTTCAGTGGCTCGGGGTTTACAGACATCATTTGATGCTTGTTATTTCTCTTAAGTATATTTTAATGAAATGAGGAAGCCCATAGTCTTATAAGACAGGCTGTACAGGAAGTCATATCTCAGACAGACGTATAGCTGTATGTTATATGTGGGGCCTGAAGTGGACTTGGAGGGGACGGTGGGATGGTGAGGAGCTGAAGTGCTTGTGCATACCGTGGGTAAATACAAAAAAAGTCCCAAACCAGAACCTTCCACACCGTGCAGATTCGAGTCGGATGTTATATTCATCAAATCTCACCCACCACTGGGGGCGCTGTGTAAAAGCCTTGACACTGAAATGTTCGGAATTGCAATCAGAGGTCACCTACAAAGAGATTTCAGGTGTAAGACACATGTTGATGATTTCGTCCTGCTTATTTATTTAACAATCCTGCAGCATCTAAAGGAGTTTAAAACAAAAGAAACCGTGAAAAGAAGGTTTTAATATTTACATGAAATACAGGAGTTGTAACAGTACAGTATTTGACAGCCCGTTTCCTTTCAGTAGTGTAAACTGTAGAAGAGATTGTACCTCAATTGCTTCCTGACACTTTAGGCTTCCATTGTACATTGAGTCTGTTCAGGATACTATCTTTGAGGGATTCAAAAAAAAAAAAAAACTTACCTTGTCCTAGTTAGGACACAAGAAAACCCCAAAACAAAATTTCTCTTTTCTTTTCAAGGACATCTTTTTTCTTTCATTTCAAATCGCTTTCCTTTCCTTTTTTCTTTCTTTTTTTAAAACCTCTTTTCTACCTATACCAAAACACCTGATTGGCTCTCCCACGGCATTGCCTAGCAACCAAAGATGGAGCTACCCACGGAGCTGCTGATCGGCTAGCCGTGGCTTTTCCCTCTAGCTGTGTTCCATTCTACACTGTATTTTAAAGTGCACTCCCTGTGCAGGGATTATTGGCTATGAAAAATTTCCTCGATCAAATTTGTCCATTCAGGCGTTACCAGTGCAGGCAACTTGATCAGAAGTTCGCTGGTTTAAGCTCCAACGCTAAGGTTTGGTCCTTGAGCCCTTAACCCTGTATGCTTCAGGGGTGCTACTGTATATATAAAGGCTGACCCTGTGCTCTGGCCCCGGTTTCCTAACATAACTAATAATGATTAAAGAATTTTAGTACATATATATGTATATGTAATGTATACAGCCTATATATACGTATACATACAGTACTCACTCATCTACATACAGTACCGCTTTATTCTGTGTACAGGGCCACGAGGCGCCTCTCCCAGAACACTTTGTGCCAAAGCAGTGTACACCCTGGACAGTGTGCTCATTCATCATAGGGCACACACACATAATCTGTGTATACTTGTGCATAAATTATTTGATCAACAAGATATATGGAGAAATTATTACTGTACTTTTTTTTTCATGGATTCCTAGCCCATGTAATAGTAATGATTTATTGATTAAACAGATTTTTTTATTGCATAGAAATAATGCATTTCTCATTCTTATTGTCATATTAATATTATGTCACCCTCAATAATAATGATAATAAAAATACAAATCCCTTTTAGAGCTAAATTTTTTCCCCATGGTCAAGCGAGGGGCAATTTTGCATGTCCACTTCCGGCACAGTGATCACGCATTGTTCACTTGTTTCCTTGGAACTTTTGAAATCGCACTTGCAGGGCTGAACACTGTGTGTGCGGTTCACATTGCACGGCACTACTGCACTTGCCAATCAGAACGCACCTATAAATGTGTTCATCACTACGGTTCAGAAGATCCCAGGTTCAAACCTCACAACTGTTGGGCCCTTGAGCAAGGCCCTTAACCCTCAATTGCTCAGATGTAATGAGATAAAAAATGTAAGTCGCTCTGGATAAGGGCGTCTGCCATATGCCTAGATGTAGATGAAAAAGAGATATAACCTTAACTGTAAAGCCAGATCAGACGCTTTAAAAAAGGTACTAGTGGGTATGTCATTCTCTGATGTCAATCAAAGAAAATACTGGCAAATGTTCTAACAAGACAAAACCAGTGCTTTCAGTTTACCTATGAAAGAGAATGCATGTGGGTAAAACATCGAAAACATAAACTAACCTGTCATGTAAGTGCTGGTGTCGCTTGCGAGGCATAACCGCAGACGTCTCGAGAGAATTATGTTTTTAATGATAAATAAGCTGGAAAAATCAAACAAACAAATATACTTTACGTAAAAAACAAACCAAAACACGAATCTCCACTAAACTAACATTTACTAGGTTAAACTCAACAGATGCAAGACAACATAAACGAACTTAAACAAGCTATTTATAAAGAAACTAATAACCAACTCGGTTCAGGTGTGCGCCCACGTCAACTGACCGAGGTGCACACTGGGAAATTAAGTCAAACTAAAAAGAACTACAAAACAAAAGTCTCAGGGCGCATGGCGCCCTCTAGGGGTTATCCCTGACAAAACCTCTGTAATAAACAAACAAACAAACAAACAAACAAACAAACAAATCAATAAATAAAATTGAATGAAATGAAAAAATTGAATGACATGCTGCATACAGGGAAAAAGTGATGTCACGATAATACAAATTTTCTTTGATAATTTCATTAATGACATTATATTATATTATTCTAGTATATTATTATAGTATAATGTAGTGAATCAGGTAGCTGAGATTTTCATTTCTCTCCCCTGTGTGTTTCTCTCCCCCAACAGTCCGTATGTGAATGTTTATAATCACTGTACAGTACATTGAGGCGTGGAGGTGAAGCCTGGGAGGATGTTAGAGGGGTCCTGATGTCAACCCCCTTTCCATCACTGACGGGGATTCTGACCTCTTAAAAAGACCAGTGCACATTTACGCTTTCAAGAAAAAAGGACTGTGCAAATTATTGTTTAAAATCCCATGAATGGTTTCGGAGAAGTTGTGGATAACTTGATACTCGACGCTTTTAAAATTTCTTTTCATGTTCTTAGAAAATGAAATAGCTACAGTAGTGCACATCTATGCATGCTACTAAAGGTTCTGTGAAGGTTTGGTCGAATTCCCATGAATTGTTTCAGAGTTAGTTACTGACAGGAGAAAATTGTGACGCAGATAGTGAAAGTCATGTCCCACAACATAAGAAAAAAGAAAAAAAAAAAAACACCATGAGGCTAGTTATAAAAATGTAATGATGAAATAACTACAGGCCTCGGGTCTGTGCGCATGGAGTTTGCATGTTTGCTCATGTGGATTTCCTCCGGGTATTCCGGTTTCCTCCCACAGTCCAAAGACATGCAGGTTAGGCTTATTGCCCCATAATGTCTGTAAGTGTGTGTGGCTTGTGAAGGATTGGCATTGGATTGTCCAGGGTGTACCCTGCCTCATGCCCTAAATCTCCCAGGATTGGAGCAGTGATGAAAATGATCACAAAAAGGAAACTGTCAAATGCTCTCTCTAATTAAAAGTTTTGAATTGACACATTTTAATAGTTCTATTTTTGCAACAACAACAACAAAAAATTATTTTACTTACATGTAAATGACTTTTGAGAGTGTTTATTTGGCATGCCAACTCTTAAACAAGCAGAGAGCAAGAAAACATATGTTTAATTTTCACTATTTAGCTGGCTAATTAAAAGTTTGTGTTCAAAATAATAGCAGTCCAACATCAGTAACCAGATCAGTAATTGTTTTTGGGAGAAATGATATTTCTTCACGGTAAATATTTTACTTGTAGGTGTAGTGGAGTAATAGAAAACCAACAGTCATGAGTTTCATGCCCCTGATTCTGTGTAATTAAATCATTAATTGAAAAAGGGCGTGTTCAAAATAATAGCAGTGAGGAGTTCAATTAGAGAGCTCAATTATTCTGTGAAAAACAGGTGTCAACATGGTCCCCTTATTTAAGGATAAATGCAAAAAAAATGTTGTCCTGTGCATTTCTCTCTGAAAATCTGATAAAAATGGGTCGTTCCAGACATTGTTCAGAATATCAGCGTACTTTGATTTAAAAGTTGAGTAGAGATGGAAAAACATACAAAGAAGTGCATAAAATGATAGGCTGCTCTGCTAAAATGATATCAAATGCTTTAAAATGGAGACCAAAACCAGAAAGAAGTGGAAGAAAATGGAAAACTGCCATTCGAATGGATGGAAGAATGATAAAATTGGCAAAGACTCAGCCAATGATCAGTTCCATCACGATCAAAGAGCATCTAAAGCTACCTGTGAGTACTGTTACTATTAGAAGACGGCTATATGAAGCCAAGCTATCAGCAGGAAGCCCCCGCAAAAGTCCCATTGTTGAAAACAAGACGTGTGCTGATGAGGTTACAGTTCGCCAAAGAACACATTGACTGGCCTAAAGAGAAATGGCGCAATATTTTGTGGACTGATCAAAGCAAGATTGTTCTTTTTGAGTCTAGACGCCGCAGACGGTTTGTCAGACGACCCCCAAACGAATGGATTCAAGCCACAGTACACTGTGAAGACGGTGAAGCATGGAGACACAAGCATCATGATATGGGGATTCTTCTCAAGATTTATTTGACTTAATATAAAAGGTTCTGTAAATTCAGAATCTACTAACCTAAGTATCTACAGTCGTTAATCATTTATTTGTACTTGCTTTGTGACCAGATGTGCAAAAAGGCAACCCAGTGTCACCCAGTATCTCTTCCAACCCAGCTCTAAAAACTCACCCAATACCAAACATTAAACAAATTGCTTATATTTAAGCATCAGTAAGCATTTCTAAAAAAAAAAAAAAAAACATCAGACAACGTTCACTGAAAGCTTTATTCATGCTGTCTGAGGCAGATTGTGTGGCATTTGCTCTGCTAATCCCGCTTCGTGTGCTTTCAACAGTCAAACAAATGAAAAGTCGATTTTCATCCAAAAGTGAAGGATTTGAAATGTGAGTTGCAGATACAAATTTAGTCATTGCATAAATTTTGCATGAAAATAAGGATATGGTTTTCCCTACAAACACAATGTTGAACCCAATACACTTAAGATCACATTGAAGTTTATATATAGGACGTTCAAGGTAAACTATAATTACTTCCATCTAGTAATTATCTAGTATTTTCAGTACAGTAAGTTTACAATTGATAAAATATATATGATATTAATTTATTTCTAGACATTTTTCTAGTGGCTAATTTTATATAAATTAATTTAGCACATTTTAAACATTAACCACCTAGTAAAATAAGTAAATTTTTTTACCCATATAAAAAAAAAAAAAAACAATTAAAAGCTTGAAATTAGCATTAAATGTTTAACACCGTATTGGTGCCGATTTAATTAATTAATACTTTTATATTGCAAATTTGCAATAATTTTTATTGTACATATACTGTAATAGAGAAAATGTGTGTGCCAAAGAAGCTATTTTTGAAGTTTATGCAACACGGAAGTGACCAATTTCACTTCCATAAAAATTCCAAGTTGAGAACTTCAGCTGTTTTGGAGAGATGACTTTATAAGTTGTACTATCTCGCTTCAAACAATAATCATTTTAAATTCAAATTTTTCATATTTCTATTGATACTAAAATTGGTGTAGACTTCTAGAAGCATATGACCTGTATAAATGTTGCTTAAAGTTTAAGAATAAAAAAAAAAAAATCAATTGTAAAAACTTCAAAAGAAAAAAATCTGTAGTGTCCGTAACCATGCCCATTTCATGTTGCGATATCTTAACAATTTTGAATTTTAGAATAATACACATTTTCAGGTTTATGCCTTTTTATGTGAAATCGAAATTGGCCAAGTTTCATCTGAATGACAATTATAAGATCATCAAAAGATTTTCATTCAAAAAAGTTACAGACCCTACCGGCATGGAATTGTATTTAGCAAATGCGTTTCTTTTTATATGCTAAAAATATAAACGTGTATGCATATTTACTGTACAAAAAACAAAGCATAGATCGGGAGATGAGAAGCATTAAATGTTATGAGAAATGGATTTATATGATCCTATCTGACCTAGGAGAGACCATTTTTAGCACCAATACCATATTCCTCCTTTAATATTATATGGTCAGAAATTCAAGATGTTTTTACTTGTCATTTTTACAGTGTGTGTAAAAATCATTACCACTTGTGTATCATTGGTAAACTATAACTGTTTCTGAAATCCTCCCTTATTCACCCTATAGTGCATTATTCAGGATGCAGCCATGATGTACATGTACAGTATATAGTATTGTAGGAATTCCTGGACAAACGGACAAGTTTTATTTACTGAAAGGTGAACTATGTATATTACCCATAGTGACATGTAAGGCTCAATGACAATTTCTTAAAGCTTGAAATGTCCTCATCAGGCTTGATACTCTCGCAGCCAACTTCATATATTAATGCAAATAAAAATGATTAACAACCAATAAAACCAACTTATTGGGTAGTTAGGTAGGTCGGTACAGTAGTTACCAACTTAGGTAGTTACATAAAACATGTTTTTTTTTTTTAATTCTTGAGTAGAGTATTTTAAACATTATAATCAGTAAATTATAATGAACTGTTATTTTTATTTTTATGTTTACATAAGCAGAGCTCACGATGATGTATTTCTGAAGAGTTTGCTAATGAGGGTTATATAATGTGGCAATAAAATGAAGTCAGCGGACAACCTGAATGCACTGAATGAGAAAGTTATCACAGCTATGGAGTTTTTCTTCCCTGATGGGCTTAATCCAGGTTTCAAAATGTGAAAGTGTGGTTCTGGGAGCATGAGGAATCCTTTTCATATTTGAACTGGCCACCACCTTGCATGTGTAAATTATAATGAACTGTTATTTTTATTTTTATGTTTACATAAGCAGAGCTCACGATGATGTGGTAAAGGTGACAATGAAATTTTGATGATGTGGTAAAGGTGACAATGAAATTTTATTCGGCTATCAGAGTTATGATCAGCAACGTTATGTGTCAATCAAATGAAGTAAGCTGATGCCCTGAATGTACTGAATGTCCAGGTTATCACATGTGCGGAGTTTTTCTTCCCTAATTGTATGGACATAATCCAGGAATCAAATTGTGAGAGAGTTCTATCATTTTTGCACATGAATTGGCCTTCACATTGTGCAGCATAATCAAAGCTAAAGGCAGTCGAACAAAAATTGTGTGAACCTTCTTGTTTTTTTCTTTTTTAGCCAGGCAGTGTATTATAATGAATAACAAAAAAAAAAAAAAAACAAAAAAAAAAATCTGTATATGGTGTTGGAAAAATACAAGGAAAAACATTTTATACAGCATGTTGATGTTTAACAAGACTATTTTACTTTCATACATCTAATACATCTGAACAAATACTGGATTTGTGCCACATCATGCCAGTAATGAGGCTCGTGTCACTTTTATTCATATATTCTTTTTTTATTGTCATTGTTGTCTGTGCAACTGGTAATTTGAGGTGTCAGACTTCCTATGCTGTTCTTTTTAGCTTAGCGGTGGATTTCAGTAGCCCTCGATCACTCAGGCTAGTTTAACATTTGTGTTCTATCACTGCAGTGCTCAAAAGAATGGAAATGCAAGAGCTCATATTGAAGCAACTAAAACTCAATTTAAAACCAATTTCCATGTGCTTGTAATTAATTTATACCAAAGTGCCTGGGTTATAAAATACATTTCACATTGAATGAAGACAGACGTATAAAGCCAGGCAGCCAGTATATCATTAACTGGTATATTTGATAAGGCTATTATTTAAAAAAAAAAAAAAAAAAAAAAAAGAAAAAACTGTCACTCACAAACCACACACACTCATTGGACACTTTATTAGGTACACCTGTTCAAATATTCTATAACACAAATATCTAAATCAGCTAATCACATGGCATCACATGACATAGGAACGTAGACATGGTCAAGTCCAAACCGTGCATCAGAATGGAGAAGAAAGATGATTTAAGTGACATTAAACATGGCATGGTTGTTGGTGCCAGCCAGACTGATCTGAGTATTTCCTGAAACTGCTGATCTACTGGGAGTTTCACACACAATGGTCTGAAAACAAGAAAATATCCAGCGGGCAGCAGTTCTCCGGACAACAATGCCTTGTTTATGCCAGGGGTCAGGGGAAGAGGCCCAGACTGATTCGAGCTGATAGAAAGGCAGAGTAACTCAAATAACATCTCGTTACAACTGAGGTAAGCCAAAGAGCATCTCTGAATGCACACACACGAGAAACCATGAGGCTGATAGTCTACAGCAGCAGAAGACCACACCGGGTGCTGCTCCTGCCGGCTGAGAACAGGACACTGAGGCTAGAATTCGCATGAGCTCACCAGAATTTTACAATAGAAGATTAGAAAAATGTTGCCTAATAAATCTAGATTTCTGCCATGACGTTTAGATGGTAGGGGCAGAATTTATCTTAAACATAATGAAAGCATGAATCCATCCTGCCTTATATTAACGGTTCAGGCTGCTGGTGGTTTAAGGGTGTGGAGGAGATTTTCTTGGTACACAAAGTTAAAATCATCAATCAACAGCGATGCCACAAAGAATTAAATCAGTACTGAAAGCAACAGA